>JAQFVV010006250.1:138856-288739 GCA_028023455.1 Epiperipatus broadwayi | reverse complement strand
AAAAAAAAATTTTTCCATCTTTACTTAAGTTTATCATATTTGGTTTAGATGGAATAAACCAAAGGGTTATAATATATATATATATATTGTGACCTTCTGAATGGACACAAGAAACAAACTTTAATTAAAGCATACTATGTCAGTGATGAATAACTGCATTTAACAAAAAAAGATGAAATAGCACTAAAATTTTAAAAAGTTTATGTTAATGGTCTGAACCCTTATGTGAGAGTTGCTTATGGATGTTAGTTGAGAGTTTTATAAGCATTTAATATTATTATTATATTTGATGAAATATTTAATGGTAGAAAGGGGGGTGGATCATTACGGTAATTGTTAATGTGTAAATTAAGTTGATGCAAATTTGTTTTATTTATTTGTAGAATAGTGGTTGGTATTTGTTTAGATGGTTTTCTGATCTGTTTGTTCATTGGCACACCCCTCTATTATAGATAGTACAATTAGTGCCATATGTTTAACAAATAGCCATATAAGTTATATTTTAGTCAGAATAATTTAGTATTCATATAGCAGCATATGTGTGTGCATGTATGTATGTGTCATCTTCCAATTTCATTTTTGTATTTAATTACAGTACAGAATTTTACATTTTACAATAAAACACTTAAAATTATAGCAAATATCTCTGGTAACAGGTGCAAGTATATTTTGAGTGATTAATGGATCTATGGATTAGTGAATTATTTAACAAACTAAATTATGTTATCAACTACTTTATTTACTGGCTAATTAATGTTTGTTTATTTCAAGAGTATACAAATTATTTTTTTTGTTTTATTCAATTTGATTTAATTTAGAAAATCAAATGATTTTTTTTCAAGAAAAGATTTCTTGAATATTTGTTACTTAATTATCTGAGTGCGAAGGGTGGAGATAATCTTTGGAGGGTAAGGTGACCTCTTGATTGATGGAAAGGAGATGTATTTGAGTGATAGTCAGTAATAAAATATATTCTGCTTTTGCCATTTCTTCTATGTACATGGTTCTTTCCAATCTCTTCCAGAAATCAAGTCAGTTAAACTCAAAAGTGTAAATTTTTTTTAACTTTATTTTATAAAATTTAGTATTGGAATTCTAGATGCAGACAGCTTTAAGGAAAAAATATCAGGCTAATTTTTTTACAAGGTATATTTTCTTCACTCTCCATTCAATTAAATTTTAAATTAACATTATCATTTTAAATGTATTTATTTATATGCTTATAACCTAAATCTACTTTATTTACCTATGTCTTTTTGTATTATTAAGGAGAAAATGAAATTGTGTGAACTTTATAATCTTTAAAGGAAATTTATGCAGGACTGTTTAACAAAGCCTTTTATAGACTAAGTTTAAATTCTTTTCTAATTATATAAAAGTTAAGTTAAAATGAGAGGTTGTGTGTATAATTTATTGTGCTATGTTTTGAACTACTACATGATAATAACTATGCTTATCAGTCTTGCATTGGTGGTCGAGAGGTCAGAATGACTGCTTTACAGGCAGTTTCCTGGGTTGCGGGTTCATGTCCCAGCTGATGCTATGACACTTTAAAAAAAAACTATGCTTATCATTCATGTTTATAAAAAGTTTTATTAAAGAAGTGAAAGTATGGCTCACAAGGAATTAACTAATAATTAGTATTTATTTAATGTGTACCTGATTTAAGTCAAGTAGAAGGACATTAGTATTATATATTTTTTGTTCTCAGTATGTGGACATATTATAAGAGAAAAATATTATTATCTAATGGATTGCAGATTTTCTGTGAACAATTAGCAACAGACCAAAATAATTATATTCATGCTAACTTATGACATTTATGGGAAGCTAATGTTCATTTGGCAGCCTGCTAAAGTTATTACTAAGTTGGAATTTTTCAGAATTAATTAAATGGTCAATATCAAACAAATATGTAGCTAAAATTATCTATCTATTATCTCCGTTATTCTAAAAAGTTTGTTACTTGCACGCTGTATTAGTGAGCTCAATTAGCTATTGCTAAGAACATTTGAGATTGCTTAATTAAATCCAAAATTGTGAATGTTTATCCTATAAGGAATTTGTCTTCATATTTTACTAACATATGATCATGTGAAAGCATCGTCCTTGTCTTCGTGTCATTCATGGAGATTTTATGTTAAAGACTCTGCAAGGAATTTTTTTTAAGTTAAAGAAGAGTAACTATTTGTTTGTTTTTTTGCTATTGACATCTCATAGACAGATAGATATTTTTATTTATTTATATGCTTATTTATTTTTGTGCCATTTCTTTGACTGCAAGAATGTCTCGGATAGTGTATTACAAGTTGCAATACGCTGGTAATCGATTATTACTTAAATGTAATTTCTTGTGTGGGTTATATATATGCTTTTCATGTGTTTTTATTGAAGGAAGGTATTTTTCTATGATAGATAAATATTGTTGTCAGAAATGGTGAAACCCCATTGACAATAATTACTGCAATTTTAAATTTTAAAACAGCTAATAGTTTGTCATAAACTAAAAGTTTTTATTTTCAGTTTACCATTTACTTTACCATAACATTTGCGTACTCTATAATTTGAAATTTTTTACACACTCTTATTCACATGTATGTGTGTCTGCCTTATGCAGTTTATTTCATATATGATTAGTAAATATTCAATTTTATGACTTTGTTTCTCTCTGTTGGTTTCGGATAATATCGGAAGCTAAAAGAATTGAAAGAATTAGGGACTTATCTGTGTGTGAATTTATTTTTCAATGTTAGAAATAAATGTATTAAGTAGCTGTGAGAAAGAAAGTTATTAATAATATGTTCTATGCTGATTGGGATTGAGAACTCGCTCCCTTAATATATCTAAGTATTTGCCATGAGTGAAGTATATTTCCAGATTATGTATTTATGCATTATAAAGATATTTTACGAAGTTGAGTAGTGTTTCACTTTTATTCTGGTGATAAGACTGAGTTCCACACCAATAGTATACCTCAAAGTTAGGTGGGGAGTCATTATTAGTCATTTAGATTTATTAGTCAAGAAGCTTGTTTATTCCTCATGTGCTTAATTTTTTTTTGAAAATATCTTTTTGTTATCATAGAATCATAGCTATATGTAATACAATTGGTGGTTAAATAAGTGGTAAGACTAAATTCTCCATAAATATTTAAAGCAGAAATAGTGTTATATTCATTGGTTGGTTTATGGCATTATCCATATTATGACACTTAGTTAGTAACTCATAAGCAAACCATGTAAAAAATATTGATTCTATCTTAATTATAGCATAAGATGTGGCACACACATGTAATGCAAATAACATTGCAGACACAAGAGTATAATACTATTAAATTTATACATCAGGAATTAAATATTTTAGATTATATCATGTTAATTTACTACAAGCTTTAAATCATCAAATCATAAGAATGATTTTTTATTTATTTTGGATGTGTGAAAAGTATTGCTTTTTAAAAAGGATTATTTGATTGAGTTATTTAATGTTACTCTCTTAACAGCCAAAGTTATTAATTTGTCTTATTCCAATAAATGATAGTGTGATTTCTCCAACTTGTATATTGGAGCCCATGATAAGATATTTATTTGTCCAGTATTGTTTGCTAATAAAAGATGTTAGAGTTAATTAACAGCCTAAATATATTCGAAGTTAGAATATGAGGGCATTATTTTATTTGTTTATTCAGGTCTTATAAATGTCTAATCAATAAATAATAAAGTGTATAATAAAAAGAGATATCAAATCCAGATTGGCAAATGTATTTGTAAACATAGGAATTAGGATTAATAGTCCCAATGTGAACCAATTATATTTATTTTGATTGCAAAATGTAAATAAATACTTTATTTAATTATTCAAAACCTTGTCTCCAGTTATTCTTATATGCATTCATATTCTAGTTTCCACATTCCACATATCTATTACTACATAAATGCACTACTTTATAAGTTTAATAATCAACATACTTAAGTCTGATAATATTGTTCTCTTGATTCAAACATCATGTGAAATATTTTATTATTTGGTAAACTTATGAAGAAGGTTGCATATTCAGTTTATTATTTAGATAATGATGTGAGACTAAAAGGTACCCTATTTCCTTCATTATCTAATTGCTAGTCCAGTGAAACATCATTCAACTTTTTCCATTATATTTTTTTATTATAATAGTAATAAAGTTATTGTATAATAGAATTTCTTTAATCAAATTGTATTAAAGATTCTCTGAGATCTTATTTCATAGTTCCAACTTAATATTAATTTAGCTATTTAAATTAAGACATGCTAGATAGTACAGTTATTTAATATCTTGTTTTTTTTCTTTTAAAGTTATATTGTAGCTAATATAACAGTGTATTTAGATGATGGAAGAGATCAAATTAAAATTATAGTTTATTAACTTGAATAAATGAAATTTTATTGATTTCTATCCTCTAGTTGATAAACAAATGAGGCATATATCTTATTTTAATGATCAATAGTATTTCTTCCTTCATTTATTTATATTATATATATTCTTGGCTTTCTACAACCCTCCACTGAGCTAAGCTATAGAAGGCAGGCATAAGTAGAAGAGTCTCATTACTAATTTAATGCAAAATAAAGTTGTTAATTTATTCTATTCATTAATAGAATTGTTGCTCTGGGCATTTGTTTATATAATATGTAGGATCAGTATTGAAGGGAGGTTATAATATATATATATATATATATATATATATATATATATATATATATATATATATATATATATATATATATATATATATATATATATATATATATATATATATATATATAAACCATGCTTTCAATTAATTTGAAGAAATATTATTAAACATGATTATATATGGCATTTTGAAACAGTAAATGGCTGTTATAATATTGTAAAATGTATTGAATTTATAAATTTTAATATTTTTATTTCTTATTTATTTACATTTTCTTTTGGATAGCATATATAGATTGATACAACATATATTATGCTTTAAGGATTATTTTTTTAATTGTTTTTATTTATTCTTGGTTTGGGGACAAAAAAAAAGAGAGAGAAAGATACATGTCAGGAACTTTTCTAGTCTCATGTGGATCATTTTTATTGGAAAATTTTGTGACAAAATATGAATCAAGACCCATTTATTGTATTCTTGACTGATATTAGAAAGACTTTCCATAGATGAAATTATTATTAATTTGAAAGTATATTTCAAACACACTATCATTTAATTTATTCTAAATTGCTTCTTTCTTTTTTTTACAATTTTTTTTCTGGACAAATACATTTATGCAATTAATTTACGGATAACTTTTTTATTGTTTTTATTTAACATATTTATGGATTCATTTTTATATTGCCTTATTTGCTAAAAGCATATGTAAAAAATTTATTAATAAAGGTATATGTTTATTTTTTTATGGATTAGTTCCATTATCTTTTTCCTAAAGACTTAGCATCTTCCTCACTAATGAGGATTACATCAAATTGCAGTTGTATTTTGGTCAGCACATTGCAGTTATCTGACCATTAACATAGGATTTTTATTTCTCAGCTAACAATATTTGCATCCCATTTATTGATAATCATTAATTATACTATAAGTTAAGTTTATTATGACTGGCAAGGATTATCTTAAACATTTTTAAAATGTCTATTACTTAAAAAAATATTCAAGTTTAATTTTGATTTGAGTTTCAAGTCATGGGTATCTAGGACCCAAAGAATATTCTATACTTGTGCTTTCACTAGAAATAAACTTTGAATATATTTATTGTGTTTTTGAGTGAAAGTAAGCTGTAGTTATGTGTATACAATTTTAATACAAAAATTACAAAATAACATTGCTTATAATTCACAATGCAAAGCAAAAATAAAAATGGAAAAAAATTGAAATTAAGGGCAAAGTGAATGAGCATATTTATAAGCTGCAAGAAATTAAAAATTGAACAAGCAGTATTCAAGAGATCTCCCCACTAATAATCGCATGCCTGATTAAAGTTATGGTTGAACAATCCAAGCAAGCAAATTAAAATTTGTTTCCAATACCACAAAATAGTAAGAATTTTGTTATCTTTGCAGAGTATAAATTGTTAAGAAATAATAAAACCTTTATTTTGGATGATTTATATGAATTTTGATGTAGAAACTCAAAAATATGAATCATACTTTAGGGAAGTTTCAGATTGATATATACAAGGGGAGACTCAAAAATAATTTGAATTGTTCTCTGGTTTTCACTCTATAGAAGTATATGCTTCACCTATTACATACTTCTTCAGAAATTTTTCTGCATCAATCTTCCAAATGACATCACTGTGTGAAATCTGGGGCCACATAACACATCATTTTGTAAAGTACATTTTGCATTTTTGTAAATTTTATTATAATGGCCGAAAAGTTTGACACTGTATACAGAAAACAACAAGGAAAAATGTAATGCTTGAACCAGATTACAAGAAAGCTAATTTCATAAGTGGTTTAATTGAAATGTAAAATTTACCATATCCCTAAAAAGTGTCATGAGTGAAGTCCAAAATCAAAACAATGCTGATTTTTTTTATGCAAATGATATTTTTGTCTCAAATTTAGTATGTAACAGCATTTTATCTGAAAGTTCTGAAACACTATGACATGGTAAAACATAAACATCCTGTTTTGTGGCATAGAAAAGAGTGCAAGCTTCACTCCCACAAAGTGTGATCTCTCAAAGCCTTGAGTATGAAATACTTTTTAATTAAATTCAGCATGATCCAGCTTATCTATAAGCTGTATGCATTCACCCTCATTTCTTGTGATTTTTTTTATACTTTCAAATGAAAAAAAAATGTTTCAATTTTTTTTTGTGTGTGTGTGTGGTCTTAGAAGTGGTAGAAAAGAAATGGCAGAGATGTTAAAAGAGATCATTTTACAAGTATTTCCAGACTACTTAAAAATGAAAAACATGTTTAGACTGGTGTATTGCATCAAATGGATAGTCATTTGAAAGAGATTCAAATTTTTAACACTTAAAAATAAACATATTTTTAATTATAAAATTCTGGTTATTTTTGAATACCCATATATATATATATTGAATTAAATATTTCCATGGATTGTTATTATAATAAAGAATAGACATGAAGAGGTATTATTGGTTCACATTCTTACACCTATAAAAATAACTTAAGAATGCACAGGCAATCTAATGATTAATAAAGTTGTTAGATAATTCCAAACAATTGTTACAAAATGGCAAGGTATTTATTTTGTTAAAAAGAAAAAAACTCCTACAATATCAATATTCTGATGAAGCCAAAGTTCAAGAAATTATTTGAATATGTTAAGACATAATTTTTATTAATTGTGGTTTCCTATTTTAGTTATTGGTTTGTCCAAATATAAATAATTATGTCAATTAACATGTGTTTTACAGGTATGGAAGGTCAATTCATCACTGAACAAAATTTTATTAGATTTCACATTAAATTTGATTCATAAATTCAAGCTGCTTTTTCTGGATAATCTTTTTGAAAGCTTTGCAAGTCTTGAATATAATATGAATCTCCTTTAAATCATAAACAGAATTTTATAAAATATTGTTTGTAGAACTATAGATGTTCATCAAATGCTTCTTGAATAGATCTTTTTGAATGACCATTTCTATTTTTCCATCACTCATCAATCTAGTCTTCATAAAGTTGATAACCAATTAAAAATATAACTACATCAATAGGGTCTGTTTTGATTTCTTTCTCTCAAATTTTTTGAAAATTTTAATGCTTTCCTACATTTTATGTTGAATAATACTACATAAACCTGTTTATGCACATTCTCCATCTATGATGATTGAAGAAAAATAAATTTATTTAGTAAATTGCTTTACACAAAACAATTGTGTTGTGTAAAGTGGTTGTACTTTTTGACCAGGAAATTTTTTTAGTCTATTGATCCATAAATAAAGTCTATCTGATTTTATATTACAATATACATATTATGTTAGTGTCAAAATTTAAGACATCTCATTAAATGTCTGTATAATATTTTTTACATCATAATGCTTCAAAAAACAATTTCTTCATATTGTAATGGTCAGAATGTGTATCTCGCTAACACCCTGCAGAATTCAAACCCCAGACCCAAAACTCAACCCTCTAGGAGTTGCCTCCCAGAAATCCTAAGTTCGAATCTAAAGTCTTTACTCCACAGCACCACCTACATGATAACGCATCTGACACTACTAATAGCATAGTTTATTTCCAGTGCTGGTGGTCAGGGAGAAGCAAGAGACTCTACATTAACATATATAATTACGTTAGCTAACTAAAGACTATGGATGATACAAAATATATATAAAATGAGAAATAGACCGAAGTAATGGTGTGGATCACAGAAAATAAATATATTTAAACTGATTATAATTTGAATACGGTTTATTAATTAGCACTCTAAAATGGCTTTGTCTGAATAAGCCAGACCGGGCCATCAAATTACAAAATAAACATATTTTAAATAGATACAATAAAATGCCATTTACATTAATGGCTGGTTAATCATTACAATCTTTCTATACCTTGGGTCAATGCATGATGAAATTATAATAATGCGCTTAAAACAAATATACAATCATAAAAGAAAGGCTAATTCACAAATGTGGAGCCTATGGCAAATATGATAAATGTTGCTTAAATCAATTAATATTTTAAAATCTTAGAAAAGAACTTATATTGATTTGTAGAATGATGCGGACAAAAGCTCATTGAGGTAGAAGCATGGAAGTGGTTAATATGTGGGTAATTGAATAAAATATCATTTAACTATAACAAGGGAATGGTGGTAGTAGTGGAAGCTTAATATATAGAATGGAGTGTGGTACATTGAAACCGCAGCTTTGTGAAATAAAATAAATACTAAAATGGAAAGAGACAGAATGGCATTTCACAAGGGACCCCATAGAAGTTTAATCACAAACAGTCCAAGCATGGCCTATTACCATAAACTTTGTGGCTGGGTGATTGGAGCATCCTATTCTAGATATGGTTTCTAGCTCATACAATATTTGGAAATTGTGAGGATAAAAGGGAAAGGTCTGAGCCTTAAATCCCTGTATAAACAAAGCAAGGTCTCAACACCCTATATGCCTACCCTAGTAACACTTAATATAAATAGAAAAAATATATGAAAGGAGTAACTGAACAAGTAAAGGCACTTAACCAATTCCTTTATTTTAAAGACGGTCAGCACATTCTTGACCTCAATTTTGTAGTTCATAAATGGGCATTATAAACACAATATTATTTGAAAATAATAAAATGGAGTGGAATGCATGATTAAAAGGGGATTAATAAGGCTAGATGCTATCATGCATTTCTATAATTATAAAATCTACTTATTAAGCTCGTGCATATCCTCACATCAAATATATAAAATATGAAATATACCTTTCTTGAAATAAAATAAAACAGAGTAGCCTTCAAACAAGGGATTTTAGAAAACATTTATTTAGAGGTCAACTATAAAATTAATCTGCAACAATATGGTGGCACACTAATAGGAAGGAAGGAAATAATTAGCTCGTTTGATGGCTATTTAAGCACACTACTATAATAAAAGAAATAAATTGGCAAATATATAAAATAGAAAATATTAACTCAAGGATAGAAAGAAAAGCATGCAAGTTAGGTTACAGATATATTGTACAGAAATACTGTTTCATAATAAAATAAATACATTTAAATTTTAGCTAGCTTTTAGAAATAAATAGACAACACAAGAGCTCTTGGGTTAATGGGGTCACCTCATTTTAACTTGTGGCAATCCGTGCACATTTTCTGGTTTAAAACTCCAATGGAAGTTAGGTAGCATGATGGTGTGGAGATTATGTAATGCTTTTTTTAAAGATTAATATATCCGGGGGTTTTTTTTTTAATTAAACCTGCACTCTTGGAATGAGTCAACTTCATTTCTCTTTTTCCATTTAAAAATATATTTTATAGATATTGTTAATAACCTCCACACCATCATACATTCTTGAATCATATGAATAAAGACATTTTAAAAAATCACCAATATGCATCTCATGATAAGCCAGCACTTATCAGCCAACCCATCACCATCTCTTATATACATCTTTATCATACATTCAGAATAGTAAATTGTTACATTTGCTTCCATCTTTTTTATGATTCATGTGACAATTTACATTACACCTTTTTATTGTTTAGTATAGTATTATTTTTATATTTCTTTCTATGTTATTGTCATATTTTATATAAATATTTAAGCTAATGCAACTTATGTTCCCTATAATTTGAGATACTTTAGAGTTTTAGAACACTTGATTAAGTTATTAAATTCATAATTTTAATAAATAGTTCTTATATGTAAATATATCTACTAATCATATATATGTAAAAGTAATAATTAGATAATGAGGAATTGTCCCAGTGTCAAGAATAATTTCAATTATATTCTATATATTTTTTAACACGGATGTTTATTATTTTAATATATTATTTAAGACAATTGTTTTAAAGGAATATATTATTGGCAAATTTGATATGACTTTAGTGACTTAATTGAATAAAATCAGTTTATGGCGGACATTTTGATACTAATATACTCTATGAATTTAATTATAATTATAGGGGATTTGAACACAGATTTTCAAGCTCCCTTCAGCTATTCACTTTGTCTTATACAACCGATATACATGACTACACATATGTGGAAAAGATAAATGGGTTTCCAATATATATATTTCATAATGGACCAGCACTCATCAGTTGGTCCAGATCATCACTTCTTACACATATACATAATCAGTGCTCGGTTTGTATTAAGATGGAGAGTGGAGCAGAATGAAACCTGTCTAATAAAGTTTGAAGATTTGCTATCTTAAAATAAACTGAGCACTGATTATATATATATGGGAGATAAACCATCATCTTTAATGATTAGAAATATGCAAAACTTTAAGATAACACTGGTCTCTAAACTGCCATTAGCAACCAACTGATATTCTTGTAACTTGGCTGAAAAAAACGTAATGTGTGTCAAGCATTGGTGGTCGAGAGATAGCAGTTGTCCCGGGTTAGCGCGTTCGTTTCCCGGCTGATGCTATGACACATGAGGGAAAAAAACGTAATGTATTCTACTTATGAATTTGCTTCTGCTTCTTGCTTGATGAAAATAGTCATTAGTGATTTTAGAAAGAACATTTAAAATAATAAATTCTTAGAAAAATATGTAGATATAAATTGAAAGTTATATAAAGTTTATTTTTTAAAAAAACTTTAAAAAACTGTGTATTCATAGTGTTTTCAAACTGATTAGTATTATTTTTAGAATTGATATCTTATATTATTGTCAGGTTTACTTATGAAAGTTTAAAAATTCAGAGTGAATTAACAAATATTAAATAATTTGACCTGCATGTTGTTATAAGGTATTACCGGTGTATGTGTTTGCATACTCAGATTGAAGAGTAAATATTTGTTCAGATTTCTATTTATAATTTATAGGTGCATGTATTTTACGCTTTGCTTACTTTTCTATTAAACATTGAAAATACTAAAACAGATTTCTACCATAATTTGCGAAACATTTAATATCTCGAAAAGTGTTATTGTGTTTTCTGATTTATGTTATTGTTTTAACATTTTAAAATAAATTGAAAGTGTGACTGTTATATTATATACTGTAAATAATTAAAATGTTGTTTTTTTACGTCTTTTTCTTCAACTTTTTAATCTTTCTATTTATTGCTCTAACATTCTCCGTAAATCATTCTAAATTATCTTTAACTCCTCCTTTCCAATCTTCTAAGTCATTAGGAATGATCCACTCCTTCCTGCCCTATTGGTAAAAATGTCTTAATATTATCTTCAGTGGCCTGGAGGGGGAGCTATTTGTAATCAGATTAATATGTCTCGTTGTTATAGACAGATCAGCTGACATGTTTTTTTCCTTTTATGTTGACTGTCAAGTTTTATTAGGCAAGACTTGGTTGCAGCTGGAAATCTTACCTCTAACAGACCACCCTTACTTCCTCACCTTAAAATTGCCTTTTAACCAACAGTTATGCCTGTCAAAACTATGACTACTTTTTTTCTATGATCAAAGGGAAAAAACCCATATTACTGATATATAAGAAAAGTCAACTTAGGAGACTCATAAATCTTAAATATGCTAACAATATGATGCAAATGATGTTTTAAATGATTAATTATTTTATTTCTGACTTGATAATGGAAAGATACGTCGTGTTATTTCTTTATTTAATGTATAATATTTCATCATGTTAAAAATCATAAGGGGACTTGAAAATTTTTTTAGATTATTAGTAAGATTAGAATTTTTTTTCCATGTAACTAGCTCACAGCCAACCAATTAGTTATTCCATTATTATTTTAGTAAAATGGATAGCTAGCTATTCTAAATAGAGGGTAAACCGAGTCTTCTCTTTCAATGTATGATAATGAGGCATTTAACCCAGTAATGGATTATTTAAAGATATTTTGGTTTGCCTTCATAATGTGTGTTTATGCTGATATATCTATAAATACGTCCAACATTAAAAAGCATTTTTCTTCTTTTAATTCATGAAGCAGAATTATAATATTGTTCTTTATTATAATTGCCAAAAGGGATTAAACATTGGAAGCAAATTAATATTCAATGTTTGTCTGGTTTTTTTAACTTTCTCAAGTTTATTTATCATCATCAACCACTTGCAGACAAGTATGGCTTTTCATAATCTTATATAAAAAAAGATATAAAATGACCCTAGAAATGAGATTTGCTTTAACTATACAAACTAAACTATGAATTAGAATTAGACCACATATGGTGATCCATTGTTCTGCATATAGATAGATAGATAGATAGATAGATAGATAGATAGATAGATAGATAGATAGATAGATAGATAGATAGATAGATAGATAGATAGATAGATAGATAGATAGATAGATAGATAGATAGATAGATAGATAGATAGATAGATAGATAGATAGATAGATAGATAGATAGATAGATAGATAGATAGATAGATAGATAGATAGATAGATAGATAGATAGATAGATAGATAGATAGATAGATAGATAGATAGATAGATAGATAGATAGATAGATAGATAGATAGATAGATAGATAGATAGATAGATAGATAGATAGATAGATAGATAGATAGATAGATAGATAGATAGATAGATAGATAGATAGATAGATAGATAGATAGATAGATAGATAGATAGATAGATAGATAGATAGATAGATAGATAGATAGATAGATAGATAGATAGATAGATAGATAGATAGATAGATAGATAGATAGATAGATAGATAGATAGATAGATAGATAGATAGATAGATAGATAGATAGATAGATAGATAGATAGATAGATAGACAGACAGACAGACAGACAGACAGACAGACAGACAGACAGACAGACAGACAGACAGACAGACAGACAGACAGACAGACAGACAGACAGACAGACAGACAGACAGACAGACAGACAGACAGACAGACAGACAGACAGACAGACAGACAGACAGACAGACAGACAGACAGACAGACAGACAGACAGACAGACAGACAGACAGACAGACAGACAGACAGACAGACAGACAGACAGACAGACAGACAGACAGACAGACAGACAGACAGACAGACAGACAGACAGACAGACAGACAGACAGACAGACAGACAGACAGACAGACAGACAGACTGTGATGCTGTCTTTTAACTTCAGAAAACTTTTCAAAAACTTTAACATCTTGTCTAATTGTAGCACTGGAATGTAATTTATCCTCTGCCATATTTTTATAATGTAAATCATTAATAACATTTGTAGATCTTTTAAATTGGCAATAATAATGTAATCACCACTAGATTAGAAATCTATAACTAAGAAGTTTAAATTTTCGTTTTTGCTCTTAATTGGTTTAAATTCCCATTCATCCATTAAATATATATTATATCTTGATGCTGACTTTATAAAGCCAATTATAAATTATTCCAAACGTTACTATTATAAAAATGTAAAACATAATTGGAAATGGTATATATCTCTGTTTAACACAAGTTTCATTTCAAATGATAATGCTTTTTTTTGTATCATTTTACAGAATCTGTGCCGTATAAATAAAAATTACTACAAATCTTTTTGATTCAGTGGTCAAATGTGTTGATCATTTTAGGAAAAGTAGTATTTAAATTAAGGCTTTGATCACCTAACTTTTTTGGCAGTTGCTTAGCAGTATATTCAATAAAGTCCTAGAAAGTAAATAACGATATTCTATGACAACACTGCAGATTTTTTGACTTCTATTTTTTTTATAAAATGTATAGGTTCATATATTTCAGCTGTATATTAAACTTTTTGGTACTGTTCTATTAGCTCGTGTCAGCCACTTGATGGAGTTGATGCTATGTAAAATCACAGAAATATAACGTTGCCAGGACACTGGCATAAAAATTAATTTTTAATATCTTTAATATTAATATATGTTAGCATATCTACAAAATCAACAAGTTTGTTGATTTGTTATTTAGTTGATGATGTGGAATATATGTATATAAATGAGAAGTCGGATGATAGAAATTAAAATAAGTTCAAACCAATTTTTTCTTCAAATTTTACTCTCACCCTGCTATGTAAGGCAGAACTCATTTGTAAATAAATTAGACAAGTTAGATTATATATATACTTAATCAAACCAGATATGTATTAATTAATTACGCATTAGGTCAGTAGCTATGTACATATCTGCTAATTTAATATTTGGAATAGAGAGGTACCGTGCGAATAGAGTTATATATTTAATAAGAATCAGATCTATGTGCATAAATAGTTCAATGACAATAGATATTAATAATTACTTATGCTAAGAATAAAATGCTGGTATAATACCCACATCTAAATTAATTAAATGTCTAAGGAAAATGGTTTTTTTATTCATTTTATAATGGATTGTTGTTGGGTTTTTTTTTGTAGCATAGTAAGATATGGGATGGTATTCCTATATATATTAATGTTAATAAGGTTGTTTGGCTGTATCTGCAATACTGTACTATTTGGTATTGTGTATCTACGTTATTTTATTGCTTTCTGAAATACTTCATCGGTTAATCCTTCCAGAGTGAACTCCTCCTAAATGAGCATACCAAAGAAATGAACATATGCTTCTGAAGCATGCTTCATTGCTGAATCTGGCTCACACTAAGGCTTTCAAAATGAATGGGATTCTGGAGCCATCGAAGCAGGTCTTCTTTTGAAGAGAACACTTTTGCTGACAGGAATGAGACTTTCATCTGAACTGCGAAATGGTTTTGGACATCTCCAGTGTCATCATTTCTCTGCACACACCTCTTGGCATGTAGGAGTATGTTGTTATTCTGTAAAAATGTCACCACACCAGCTTCTGTGGATGGCAGTTGGCACAATTTGAACGGCTTGATTTTGCAGTCAGCCATTTTATTGGTCATGGATGTGTTCTCATGCAAATGTGGTCAAAATCTTGCTTGGACATATGAATTTTTTGAAGGTTTCACATCGAGTAGGGAAGCATGGCAACGGGTTTACAATTATTAGGAAGTAATAAATCAGATGACTTGTAAGATAATTATTTTGACATGCATATTTGAAGAGTTGTGACAGGCTGAAGTCCAGACTCTCTCACATGATATTGTAGCAAATTTTGAACTGTGAGTATTGGGATAAAGTACATAACACAAAGCAGCAGGATAGCCACCAGAGAATGCCATCATAAATGGCCTCTTTCTGTGCTTTTGCATAGAAATAAGGCTGATGGTGTTTGTGTAAATGGTATATTTATGTATTTTTGCATATAAATAATGCCATCAAGTGGCTGACACGAACTAATAGAACAGTATCAACTTTTCTAATAGAACAGTATCAACTTTTCTAATAAGCTTTTCATTTATAAAAGTACAAAAATATTTTTTAACTTCATCAAGTTGATAGTCTACCAAATCTAAGCAAACTGATAGATTGGATATATTAAAAATGTTCACAAAAATTCTTTTTTTTATTATTTAAATAATAATAGGAGAAAACATCAAAATTAATTATTTAATAAAAGTTCTGTATATGGATTTGATAGATCTATTATGTAATATTTTAGGCATATATGTTATTTTCAATGCATAAAAATATATCTAAGTAAGCATGATCAGCAATATTAAATATCCTTTGCAATTTCAATCAGTTAAAAAATTCTTAAGTCTTTTTATCAATTGTTAAACATCTGATATTAGATCACAATATTACTTGGGAAATCCTTTATTTATTTTATTATTCTGGAAAAGAATGGGCATGATTCATTTTAATAAAATTATTAATAATATATTATCATTGGTATTAATAGTTTGAAAATTAATCAGAAATATTTTTTCAATAAATACAAGAACAGAATTACTCTTATTCACAAACACTCTTTATATTTAGAAATGTTGGCATTACCAGCTATTGAAATTTATAATAAATATTATTTATTTTTAAAAAATGGATATTGAAAATGTTGGGGATATGATCTATTTTTAATACAATTATTATTTTAATTTTGGTGAGTGGTTTATCATATTGATTTCTTTTACATTCTGACTCCTGATCAAACATAATACATAAAATGTCATGCAGTGAGTTTAGAATACATCCAAATTTCTTGATGGAGACTTTTTCTGCTAAGCTAAGTGCTCATGTTAGTACAATTTATAAGTTAGGACAAAATTCAAAGTATAAGATCATTAGAGTTACATTATTTCATATAAATTTAGGCCAAAGTGAACTCAGCCTTTTAGTGATAAATATGCAATATCACTATCCAGTAACAAATAAAAGCTTTCTCAGAGTTGTCTAAATCTAGCAGTGGAGCATAAGTACTAATAAAGTAGGGATAAATATTACTATTAAAAAAAAAAAAACAAATTTTAATGTCATCAGAAATTACAAAACAGGAGATACTGAGATTTCATAAAAAATACAACGTAGTTTTCTTTCACTTATATATTAAATTTCAAAAATCCTATAATCATCTACATGTTTAAAGACTTAGCTAACTTTTGTGAGATAAAACACTTTGAAAACATCTATTCTGAGTTCTTACTTATTTTGAAAGGCAAATGGATTCATAAACCAAAGCTACACAAATATGTAATCACCTGCTGAGTGTAATGTTTATCACAAACCCAATTGTAGTGTCTCACTATTGATTATACTGCCTCTTTCAAGACCATAATTAACAACTGTGTGTATATTAATCCTGACCATCAATGTTTTTCAATATCAATAATTTTTATTCATTATCCAAACATATTTTGATCAGAATTTCTATGCAAGGAATTAAAGAGAAGTGTGATTTCATGAGCACATAATCATATTGCTTTAATTAGTATCAAATGACTTTCTAAAAATGTAAGAAACTCATAAAAATTCAGATCTATATTGACCCAAGTCACTGAAGACAAGATGTACAAAAAAAGATAAAAAATATAAAATAAAAAGTCATAAGAATGAAGATAGAATAGCTTGTATCAGAAGCAGTATCTTATTTTAAATGATTCATTATCTTATCATACAAGGATAAAATAGTCATATTTGAAAACATTTCACTACACATGAATCTCATAGAATTTGAAATTTATATGACTAATTCATTATCTTCTCTATAATGACATTTTTTTTATATTAAAGCTGACATCTTCTATCATCAGATACCAAAAATGTAATCAATTTGATTCCTATGAATTACATTTAAGGATGTCATTGTGTTAAAAATATGTTAATAATAAAATATTATTGAATTCATAAATTCTGCAATTTTAAATTATTCTTTGACTTTATTTCTACTTCCAAATACATGTTGTTCAAATATATTGTGCAAATTCTGCCACTTTCTGCCTGTATTTGATAATGTAATTTTTTAGTATTTAATTCACTTGCTGAATAGTTGAAGTGTAAAGGTGTATTATGTTGATGGTGAAAGAAAACGGTAACATTTAATTGACCTCACAATACTATATGTCTTTTTAGATAATAAAATTAGATTACTTCTTTAATGTAATTTATGTTCTGAAAAGAGACACTGTTCTTCTCTCTGTTCTTCTGATTTGAGATAAATAATTTCATTATCTACTCTTATGATGTATAATCCAAACAATAATCTTCTGAATAAAATAAAATAATTTATCCCAAAAGCATTCATCTTTTAAGAAATGCAATTGGTTAAAGTGATCATTTGATAATTAAGAAAATGCATAATATATTTCTTAGATGCTCTCTTAACATCTACAAACCAATTTGAATAAAGTGATTCTTTTGTTTGTGTATTCTTCACATTCAACATAAAAACTAACTCCCTAATCAATTTTATAGTATTATGATTTCTGGACAATATGTATAGATGATAATAGAAAGACTATGAAATCAAAATTAACAATAAAAATAAGATTTATTTTAACAAGAAAGACATTGAATAGATAACAACTTTGGAAATATACCATATCACAAAATGAAATATTTAAAACATTCTACTATACACATCAATGCAGAGGAGAATTGTGATTTTTAAAGTTTACAGATAAAATAAAATAAATTGACAGATTAATTAATAATGAAAATTATTATCATTGTCTGATTATTGAAAACCTTTCTCAATATTAACATTATAACAAGAAGTTTTCCATTCTTACAATACAATCATACAATTCTGTTGTCCCTAAAATGATCATATTTAAACCTTAAATAGATCTTACCAATCCAGTAATGGAATAAATACTGAAGAAAATGTATATCATTTATTGACTCCCAAAATTACAATTTTAAATTCTAAAATTTTTTATCAGTTTTACATTTTATAAAACAGCAAGACACAGCAAACAGACCTACCCATAACTACACTCAGAATGTATTAAAGAATGCAATAGCAGAGAAATATGGCATTCCTCAGAACTAACTACAATATTGTAACAGTCATATTTGTACACTCATGCAACAAAATCCAGAGTCTTGGCCGATCCCCCAAAGCTGATCTAGATGAGAGGTTGAGACCTTGTATCAGTTTGCACCTCAGCTCCTCCACCAACTCTCCATGACTTACTACCCTACGAATGACCAATATGAAGCTACACTCGGAGTTTCTTAATCTGCATGCTGGCAGTAGCAAAGGGTAAAACATGAGACCCAGGGAAGAAATGACTCTATAGACAGGTACTTAACTAAACATACACACCTATGGCTTCTGAGATAATTAATAATTGGACAAATCAACCCAGAATGACAATTTATACAATTCACTTAAATAAACTAAATGTGATTCGAATGGATTGAAACGAACTATGAAAAAATATGTTAAACAATATTATATTTTAATAAGACAAATTAATTATTAAGACAGCTGTCCCTCTGTGGTTTGAAATTCATCACAGGTATTACAAGTAGATGAGTAAGTGAGTTTACAGAATCTCATCTTATGCACTGGACAATTAAATTGGAACCTCTTCTGTTAACAACATTATTACATTATAATCTACGGTTTTAATTATGTCTAATTTATGCTATGAGATGCCTATGAGGTTTGAGAACAGTTAACTGGCAAGAGAGACAAGTAAGTTAGCCTAAATTAACTCTCTATACAGATTATTATTACATAAATAGATTGTGCATTTAAATCAAAGTTGAATTTATTTATAGTAATGGCAGAATGAACTGGGATCTGTTATAGCAAAGTTTCTGATACTATTGTGCTATATTAACCACAATAAAATGGCATCTCGATTGCATGTTTCCTCGCGGGATTTATCAACTCAATGATTGGTTCCTGTGGATCATGTGACCTGCTATGAGAAAAGAACATCTCATTCTGGAGGTCTGATTAGATTGAAACATGGACAATCTGGACCCTCATGTTCCAGTTCTAAGAAAAACTATCAGAAGATGATTATGGAATGACCTTATACCAAATCCTCATAACCAAATACATATATGTATATAACAAGCTTGAACCCTGACCAATCTGGACCCTCGTGTTCCAGTTCTAAGAAAAGCTATCTGCAATGAATATGGAATGGCCTTATACCAAATCCTCATAAACAAGTACATATATGATATAGCAAGATGCATATGCACATGTGCATGCTTTATAAGGAATGCATTAAGCACTCCAATGATCATTGTTCATTATTAAATCTAAAATGTGCTAAACCTATAGCTTCTTTCTACTAAACCACCGTATACCAGTTCATAAGTTATCATACTTGAACATGTTAAAGAAAGGGGTTAATTAATTGATATAGCTTATAATTAATCTTTATAGTTCATACTATAAATTCTAGGGAGAAATAAAGCATAATAAGGACTTATGTATATAATTTAAATATGTTTTCAAATATCGCTCTTATGTTAGTTAACTTTTAAATATTTTATAAGCAAACCTATTTTTATTCAGCTAATACATAATAGCAATTAGATATATACATAATATGTTTCAGATTGGAGATTGCTTGTGTATGAGCTTTGACACCTATAAATTATCTATAAAGTGCCTCTAGTTATCTTTCTCAATCCCCCCCTCTACAGGATCAGAGTATCAATCTCCCCTCTGAATAAATCATAGCATAAATTCATAACACATATAATAAATTATAATGAAGGCATAACCACAGATAGAAAGATATTTAGAATATAATTTAAATTTAACAAGAGTTACAGTAAGTTCTTTTGCTTTAAAAGAGGCAAGTTTTACAAATTAGTTATTCTTACATTATTTTAGGAAATTTATTACAATTTAGCTTAATTACAAAATTTATTTGAGAAAATTCAAATAATAAGTTTCTGCATGTTTATATATAGCTAGCTTAGAATTATTTAAAAGAAATTAATAATGAGAGTTTATTACAGAGTTCTGTGGGTTATTTTTACCAATCTTTTCTGCTAGAGCATTTTTTTCTGATAGTTTAGGCACTTCTCTGCTGGTCTGGTCTGTTCATCTTTACTTTCCAGGCAGGTTGCTGGTTTGAACTTCTCCCATCACTGATGACTTGTCTCCCGTAAGACGGATAGCAACAGGTCACTGTTCTAGCCTTGGTTCACAAGTTTAAATTATCTATTGTCCAACCTCATTTAATTACAATCAGGGTTTTTTATAAGAATACTCTCCCCCTCTGCAATCATCACAATTTGTTTACAAGTAGACAAATTTTTAAACTTTATTTTACATGTGTGCTATAACCTTTACAAACAAAACCATTACCTCAGTAATTTAAAAAAAAATGAGTTGTTGTGAAAAATAGCATCAGTTATCTATCTTTCACTTTGTTACAATAATAAATTTCTTGTTTTTACAAATTTTAACCTGGTAAACATTTTATTATATATATTTGTCTATCAACTTAGAAACTATAATTTTTAGTCAAGGAGAGCTAATTAGTGTAAGCGATTAATCATCTTTAAGAAATAAATAAAACTTAAAAGAAATAACAAAGTTTGAAATCTATAACTTTGCAAGCTTCTTTTATAGATAAGTATGTATGAAAATTCACTTTATTACCTTAAACTTTAGAATTATGTTTGCCTTATTTATAGAAATTATTTACATTAATTGCAAGATGCATTTATAAGATATACACACATACATTACTATATACCCTTTATTAAGTTAGTTGGTTCATCTCTGAAATATGCCTTTATAACATATATGCACATACACACATATACGTATTATTATACCTTTTTACTAAGCTTTTTTTAATTAATATATACCAACTTGGGGGTTTAAACTAGGAAAAATATACTACTATGGAACATAGTAGGTGAAATGATATAATTGATAAAGGATACTGTTTCAATATCAATTGCTAAAAATGAAGTCATGCTGATACACCCCACATGGCTTTATACAAAAAATACATGATATAATACATCTGCAATTAAAATATAAATAAGGCAATGCAAAATAAGTGATGACATGAACTCAAAAGGTAGAACCTATGTTTGAGAGCAATAAATATGCTAGAACTTAATCTCTAATCATAAGAATGATGAGAATGAACCATCAGAAATATAATGGGAACAATAATAATTGCCTTTAATAAAGCATTTCCTGCTTAACTAAAAAATTGCACTGTACAGTCATTTTCATATACGGCTTTCCTCACTCTCAAATCACTGTTTTTAATGTTATTTTGCTGATTTCCAGTTATTTTATTGAGAAAATCATACTGAATGATGATGCCTTCTTTAGAATTTACTTACAATTAATAAATAAATAATATTTAAATTTAATGGTATAACAATGATGTAAGCACTGCCTTTCAAGGCACTGATTGTTTGTTTTTTCTGTTCTCCACCAAATTTTGACAGTTCAATTTATTTTTATTTTTCAGGATATGCTTTAGAATTATTTTTTTTACACATTTATGTTTTTTGACAAAATATATGCGAAATATAAATTATTTTAGAAGAAGAATTCAGATTTTAGTAAAAAATGTTTACTTTTACATGAAGGTAAATTGACAAAGAAAGATCAACAAAATATGGCTTCAATTTATAATTGAATAATAAACATACATTTTATATTTACTGCTATAGATTATTTTCTTCAATTATAAATAGAGTTTTATTTTTTTAAAAACCTTTGTTTACTTTAATAATTTAATGAATTATTAATTTGCATTTTAGAAACTAAACTAAAACAAAGTTTAAAAGATAAACATATTTTTACTGTAATTGACCAATCAAAAATTTGGAACTTTAATTGAATCTACTAATAAAGATGTTGTACTATTAAAGACTTAATATGTGACACAAAAGGAATATATTATAATATTAAGAGAGAGCACTGTTACAATCTCTTTATAATCATATGCTAGCAAAGCTACACAAAATAATAGCAAAATAAGAATATAATAAAAAACAAGAGAGGATCTAACTACCATCTCTTAAATAATACCTACATTAATTAACTGATGTATAAAGCTTATAATGTAAAAATTATTTGCCAAATCTGGCTTAATAAAAGCATTGCCTAAAACAAGCAATACAAATATACACGATCTTCACCTTGTTCAGCATAAAAACATACATTCAAATAAAAAAAACTCATAAGGGCAAATGACACTTTAAAAATATAGCATTATGAAAGATAAATATTCTGTGAACTTCTAAATAATACAGCTTACAAATGATTCATAAAATTATGTCAGACAAAATGCATAAAATAAATAAAAATATATGATAAATTACAATAGCATAATATTAAAACTTAAAATTATATCCAGTTTACCACAAATAAATAAAAGTTCTTCATCCTGGAGTTCTTCCAGTCAACATGATCATTATCAACCATTATCAATCCACTGCAGGATGAAGGTCTCTCCAAGTTTAATCCATCTCCTATCTTTAGCTTCTCTTCTCCACATCACTCCTGCATACTTTCTTATTTCATCTATCCATCTCACATGTGGTCTCTTTCTGGGTCTTTTACAATCATTTGGAATCCAGTTTAAGATTTCAATTGCCCATCTATTATCATCTCTTCTAGCAATATGTCCAGTCCAACTACAATCTTTTAATTTTTTCATTGAGGTCAGTAACACCTGTTTGTTCTCTTACCCATATATTGCATTTTCGATCTCTTCTTGATACTCCCAACATGTATCTCTCCATACGTCTTTGAGTGGTCAGGAGTCTCTGTATTGCTCTTCTATTAAGTGTCCAAGTCTCAGATCCATAAGTAAGAACTGGTAAAACACATTTGTTAAAAACCTTCCTTTTCAAACACATAGGCATATTTTCTTTTAGTATCAAGTTATTTTTACCAAAAGCACTCCAATCAAGTTTAATTCTATGATTAATTTTATCCATTATGTTTCCATCTGTATTAATAATCTGACCAAGGTATTTGTAACTGTTATCTTCTTCTAATTTATAATAATCAATTTTTATTTTCATATTTTGAGCAAATCAATTAAACATTACTTTAGATTTTTTAACATTTATCTTTAGTCCTACTTTCCTACTTTCATCTGATAACTCCTGCAACATTTCCTGCAGCTCTAAAGCATTACTTGCAAAAACAACTACATCATCTGCAAAATCTAAATGACTTAAATAATCTCCATTTATTTTCACTCCTTTAGTTTCCCATTTTAATCCACAAAATATTTCTTGCAACACTGCTGTAAAAAGTTTTGGAGATATGGAGTCACCCTATCTTACACCTTTCTCAGTGTTAACTTTCCCAGTATCATTGTGTAATCTAATTGTTGCTGTTGCATTTTTATAAATATTCTTTAAAATATGACAATATCCTGGATCTATACCTTGATGATCCAATACTTTAATCACTGAAGAAATGTTTATAGAATCAAATGCCTTTTCATAATCCAAAACTTAATGGTAACTCTTATTCATTTGTTCTTTCTATAATTTCTCTCAATACCTAGATATGATCTACTGTACTAAAACCACTTTTAAATCCTGCTTGTTCCCGTGGTTGGTGAAAATCCAATGTTCTTTGTAGACAAGTTGTAATTATCTTGGTAAAATTTTTGTATAAAACTGATAAAAGGCTGATAGGTCTGTAATTTCTAATGTCTTCTTTATCACCCTTTTTAAATATTAATATTATTACTGCATTCTTCCAATCATCAGGTACATCTTTATCATTTAGACATTTGGTATATAACTTTGCTAAAAAAAATTATATTTCTTCACCTGCTTCTTTTAATATATCATTTATAATTCAATCATTACCTGGAGTCTTTCCTTTCTTCATACTCTTCATGTAAAATTCTGGGCAATTCAGAAGATGTAATAGAAATAGGAGGTATTTGTTCTTTATTACTATATAATTCTTGATAAAAGTCCTACCATTTCATAAGTTCATCTCTGTTTTTAGTAATATTTCCATCTTTTTTTCTTATTGCAAATATAAATTTCCTACCAATACCAAAATGCTGTTTTACATTTCTGAGACTTTTATTTTCTTTTATAGCTTTCCTTGCTAGTTCACAGTTATACTTTCTTATATCATTTTCAACTCTTTTCCATACCATTTTACAAAATTCAAGATATTCAATCTTTTTTAATGCATCATTTTTGTATATCTTCATATTTCTTGTTTTCTTCATAAATTCTCTAGTCTCAGTAGAAATTTATTGACTCAATTGTTGCTTTTTTTTACCAGCTATCTTTGTTGCAGTTTTTAAAAGTGTATCGGTAGTGTATCAGTTATTTTCATATTAATTTCATTCAAATCGAAAATCTACTAATACCTGAAACCGATTTGTAATGTAATTTAAATTTATTAGAATGTTTCTGCAGATTAGGAATATCAACTGTAAAAATTGTTTTTCTTAATAATTTTTGTCTCGCTAGATTTGCATTAACACATATCTTACATCTTACTAATCGATGATCACTTCCTGTGTTAAATTTATTAAGAACATTACAGTCTTGAAATGTGTATTTTCTGTTAGTTAAAATATAATCCAATTCTGCTGTACCTTCATTTGGATGCTTCCATGTTCATTTCCTTTTAACATTTTTTTCAAAAAAAAGAATTCATAATATAAAAGTTTTTCTTTTTCAGCAAACTCCACTAGTCTATGTCCTCTTTCTCATTTTTATTACCATGACCAAAATTACCTACAGCACTTTCATTTTTCGTTTGTTTACCAATTCTAGCATTAAAGTCTCCCATAACAATTTTAAAATGTTGTTTACTCTGATCTAAAGCCTTTTGTACATCCATATAAAAATCTTTTACTACTTCATCACTATGAGCACTTGTTGGGGCATAAACCTGAATTATCTGCATTTGGTATCTGCTATTAAGTTGTATAACTAATTTTGCCACTTTGTCTGGTATCTGCTATTAAGTTGTATAACTAATTTTGCCAGTCTGTCTGATACACCATCAATCTCCACAATGTTGTTCTTCCACTTTTTATTTATGAATCCTACTCCACTTGTATTTCCAATATTTGTGCCTTTATAATAGAATACATGTCCACTTTTTAAATCAATTGTCTCTTCACCTTTCTTCTAACTTCACAAAGTCCAATAATGTCCCATTTAATATAAGACAGTTCTTCTAATTTTTGCAATCTTCCTTCACTTGAAAGTGATCTGCAGTTATAAGTACCTAAATAAAAAGTCCTTATCAAATGGCAGCCTGGGTCCACAATCAGGGGATTCTTAGCACCCTCTGCCTTCAGCCACCAACCGCTGCCTTGGTTTGTGACTTTACAGTTTCTGTAATTATCATTGTCCAAATGCTAAAAATATATTCTACTTGTAAAAATACAGCAAGCTAAAATCATTTGTACAACATTTAAATATTACTAATAAGTAATAGATTTCCAGATAAACACTAGCACAAAAATACATTAATGGTCATTCAAATTTCATGGAATATTTTTAAAATAAAACTCAGATAATGATGCATCTATAACAGTTTATGTAAATTCATTACTTTTTATTATTTATTTATAATTTGTAAAGAAAAAAATCTAACATAAAATGGTGTCAGGATGACATGAGTTTATAACATGGAAGCTCCATGATGGCATGGCAAGTCCAGGGAAAAAAACCTGTATAGGTCACATTTGCATGTACATTTAACAAGAGTTAGAGTATAAGCGAAAGTACCCTAAAACCAATCATGCCTGAGATACATAGGTCATGAGTAATCATGATTTCTGCCCTGTTTTTCCATTCTCTAAATCTCTGACCTTATGGACAACATCTTCGATGATAACAAAGGTATTTCATTTATTCCAGTCCCAGAGACAGCAGAGAGATGACATCTTCAATGAAAATGTGACATTAATTACTTAAAACCTCTAACATGGGAGTTTATACTGATATTTTATTTAAGACAAGATTAATGGATGCAACTGTCTAGCATGAAATGAAGAAGAGCATGGATTATAATTAATGTCACATTTTGCCTGAAGATTTCTTGTCTCTCAGCTGTGTCTTTGGGACTGGAATAAATTAAATCCCTTTGTTATCATCAGAGATGTTGTCCATAAGGTCATAGATTTAGAGAATTACAAAATAGGGCAGAAATTATGATTGCTCATGACCTATGTATCTCAGGCATGTTTGGTTTTAGGGTACTTTCACTTATATTCTTACTTTTGTTAAATGTACATACAAATGTGACCAGTACAGGGTTTTTTTTCCTGGGTTTGCCACACCATCATGGAGCTTCCATGTTATGAACTCATGTCATCCTGACACTATTTTATGTTAGATTTCTTTTTTTTTTTATATAAATTGTAAATTAAGTTTTCTTGTCAGTATTCATTTTAACAATCGCATACTATTGTGAAATCTTAACTTGATAGATTTATTATTATTGTTTGTTCCTTCAGAATAAGGTTGAGATTAAAATCATGTTATTTGATAAATTGTGTCAGCAATCAAGGGAGGAGTTTAGCAATCTATGTATGTGGATGCATGGACAATTCAAATGTTACATTATGAGTTGTTAGTTTCACTGTGTTGGCATGGCACCCTTGTATTTTATACAATTATAAATTCTGCCAACCAGTGAATATTTAAATAAAATGACATGCTTGTTTATATGAGGATTCGAACTTCAATAAACAATAAAATAGAGAGCCATTATATTGTTTTATGTTTTATTATAGCTAACTAATAAAAGATATTAGTGATCAATTCCAGGTACAAGGGAACAAATGGAACACATGGCAAAAGAAGGGAGGCACATAAAAAATTATATTGAGAAAGGTTAATATTTATTTTATATTTATTACTTAAAAAGCAGAATAGGTTGACATCACAAAAATAGAGTAGGGCAGAGATTGAAAAGTGAGAAAATGGTAGGAGTATTAGCATAGGAGATGATTGAGGGAAGGCAGGAAGGTAAATAACCCATAGTTAAATAATAAAGTTTAAAGAAACAGTAGTGCAAATAGCAGGATGGATAGCCAGGAAATAGACAGCAGTGACAGCCAAGCAGAAAATGAGAGTGAAAGCAATAATATATGACTGTAACAGGACATTCTAATAGACACCAACCCAATAGACACCTCAAACCCGGAGATTACATTTAAGGATCCCAAAAATCTAGTGGATAATATGAATCTAGAACAAGAAATGATAGAGGGCAACCACAGTCTTTTAATTATAATGTGCAGTTTGTTAGAGAAACAAAATGAATTAATCTTAAAACAAGCTGAGGAGTCCAGGAAGCAAGCTGAAGAATCTAGAGAGAAAACTGAAAGATTAATGTTGAAACAATCCAAGGGGTCCAGTAAACAAGCTGAAGAATCTAGAGAACAGACTGGTGAATTAATCTTGAAACAAGCTAAAGAATCCCAGATACACTTCCAAGAAATATAAAGGAACACTCAAGAGATCAATGAAAGATTTCAGAGAATTGGGGAGAGAAACCAGTAGAAGGAAGAGTGAGTGACACAGACTTTTAAGGGAGCAGCGCTTATTATCCAGGAGGTGAAGGAGAAGTATCGCAGATTTACAAACAAGTCCAATGCTCTGAATATACTAAAAAAAACACAATAGAACATCATGGACATGATGAGCACTTAAGAGACTTCTAAGAAGCACAAAGTGAGATCAAGGATCTACTTTATGAGTTTGGGGAGAATGCTAAACATGATCAAGAAACAGCTAAAATAAGAGATGCAAGAAATAAAGGATACATTTTAAGAAATACAAGTGAAGATACAACTAGATTAAAATCACAGTTGAAGATATTTGTCAGGAGTTGGAACAGATTAAGTTGGAACTGAGAACCATGTCTGATGATCAAAATGAGCTGGATTGAGCAACTGGTATAATGTGGACAGATCCAGAATATCATCTACTGTTGTATAAACAAAATGGAAGTTCACAGAAGGGCCATAAAGACATGATGACTATGGAACCAATCATGGCAGAAATGACCCATGGCATAAGTAACCTATCATCAAGGAGTGAACTCCAATATGATGCAGTTTATCCAAATTCAAAGTTTCTGAGAACCCGGAGATAGCCCACAAGAACTTAGGAAGTTTGAATGAACTCCTTTTCTAGCCATTATCTGGGGTGAAAAGCTAAGGATTGATGGAATTCATTACAAGAAAAGCCTAGAAATTTCAGGGATTATAATGCAGCTATCCTGCAAAGCTATTGGAACAAAGGGGTACAGGATGGCATCCTACATACTCTATCCACAGAGGAAAGCATAAACCCAGTCATAGGGAGACACATACACAGTTACTTGTGTATCTAGTAGCTTCATTCATCACAACATGCCCACATTGGTACAGAAACTGATGCTGGAAAGTCAAATTACTAATGTTAGAAAGATGGCACATTTCCTAATGTCTATTGATTATGGCCACCTGCCCCCAGAATCACCAGAGAAGTCAAGAAAGATTGAGGAATTGAGAGTCCAGATAATTAGGATAAACAGTAAAACTAGAAATCATGAACCAGACTACAGTAAAAAGAGATTGTGTGAGAAAACTCAGTGTCCTGCTAGATAACTCTTTTCCATGGTGCACCCATGAAGAAAGGAACAGATTCTTGTGTAGTATAAACCCTATCACCACACTTATTCATGAAAAGATAAACAGCTGGAAAATGGAGTTCAAAACCTGTATCCAACCATAAAGTTTAAGGTTGAAACCCACAATATATTCACATTGTTAGACTCTAATAATCAGGTATCCATTTTTTCCAAAGCCTACTTTAAAACTTGTAGTGATCAATTAAAGGATGTAATGAAACTTCTGACCTGACCTATACATTTAATATTCCAATTGAAAGAAAGTAATTAGTGAAAACTGACAAGTTTGTTTAGAAGTGATACTGTACCAAGAACCCATAGGACATCTATTTTTAATTATGTCCAGGCTCATATATGTTATGGTCTTAGGATCTGATTTCTTAACAAGCACAAGTGTATCATAAATTACTCAAATAAAATGTGCACACTGCAAGGAAGATTCATAGGCTTCAATACAGAATCATCAGTATTAAGAGTTGGATGTTTAATACAGCCCATTGACACTGCACTTATTACTGCTAAAGTCCAAGAATCTGCCCTAACAGAACCAAGGGATTGCGACCAGCTGAAAAGAATTATAGAAGAAAACAGACAAGTATTGTCTAATAGCAGCAGGTAAAATAAAAGGCTATAGCCACAGGATTTGAGTCAAGGAGGAATTTTATATGCAATCATGAACCTGCCTGTTTCTGTTTCAGTACTATGATGAAATAGAAAAGCAAATTTGCCAGTTGGTAGTTTGGAATATTATCGAAAGCAGTCCATATCCTTACTCTCTAACTATGCTTAGATGCTCTGAAACTAAATGTCATCACTATTCTAGAGCACGATATCACACCTCCCATACAGGAATTTTTGTAAGAGTGACTGTTCAGTGTTTGTTGTCCACCCTTGATCTTACCACCAGCTACTGGTAGATGGCTTTGGATCCAAGGTACCACAAATATACTGCATTCTAGTATAATGGTCAAACTTATATTTTCAAAAGAGTATCCTTTGGCCTCATTAACAGTGGTGCTGAACTAATGATGTGCATAAGCAAAATTTTGTTAAAGGCATTTAGTGTTCTACATTGATGATGACATCATAACATCAAAGAATTCCATTTAACATCTGAAATATTTCGAAAAAAATTTCCAACAGTGTGCTTGGGAAAACATACCATTAATTTAGAGAAAAGCTTGTTTGGTCTTATAGAAATATTCTTCCTAAGTCACCTGATCAATGATGAGGGAATCAGGGCTCACCCTGACAAAATTGAAACAACAGGGAAATTTCCATAGTCTAACTACCCATAAACAAATCAGATCATTTTTAGGTTTGTATAATTTCTATCTTAAATTTTATCTTAGCTTTGACCAATAGACTTCTAACATAATGGACTTATTGTGAAAGGGTCAAAAGTGGGATTGGAATACTATTCATGAGGAGGAATTCAAAAAATATCAAGACCAAATTTCTTAATACCATGATGATCTATTATCCAATTTTAACTGCAAATTCTATATCCAAATGGACAGCAGTTAGAGGGTTCTAGGTGCAGTGTTATTCCAGATGGATGATGAGGGGACACCATGTATTGCACTTTGGTAGCACATTGCTAAAAGGGGTTGAAAGTGACTATACTACTCCTGAGCAGGAAACAATTTCAGCAATTCTTCTTGGGGTCTGAAGTTATAATCAAAGATCACAAATGCCTGGAATTGCTCAACAAGAGCTTTCTCACTAACGATCGACTCATAAGATGGAGCTTCACATTACAAAAATTTAAGTATAGCATAATCTATTATCCAGGTCCCAAGAACTCCATGGCAGACATACTAACCAGAATCCTATACCAATAGTACCTCAGAAATTCAGAACTCCCAGACCAAACTATTAAAGTTATGGTTGCAACTAAGAAAATATCTGTAGAGTCTGAATAAAAGAATATTCAATATTGGCAGGAGAGGAAGTCTCAATACAGGGATGTAATTCATGCACTCCTATGTCTAAATCCCACTATTTATAATAAAACACCAATACAAACTTAAGCAAGGAATACTACATTTCAAGATACATAATTTAGATGTCCCTTGGAAAATTATATTGCCCAGTAGGATGAGAGGTAAAATCATCAAATATACATATGAGAGCATGGGGCACTATGAGTTAAAGAAAATGGTAAGTGGTGAAGTGTTGGTTTTGTTGGCCAGGAATATATACCCAGGTTTTAACTACATTGAGAAGATGTACCATGTGCACACAGTCAAAATACTCTAATAAATCATATGCAGGGGAGGCTGTTCTTATCATTGCCACTAAACCCAATGAATAGTTAGCTATAGATCACTACAGTCCTCTGGCCTAGTTCAAAGGCTTTCAATATTTATTTGTAACTTTATAACATTTTTTTCCCAAGTATGTGTAGGCATAATCTGTACATAGAATTGATTTCAGAAGAGCAGTCCAGACTTTGCAAAATAGTTTGCCAAAATGGGTAAACCTGAAATTATTTTTTATTAGATCATGGCTCAGCATTCACTTCTAGAGAATGGAGAGCCTGGATTCTCAGACATGGACTTACCATCATCTCACATCAGTTAGAACCCACAATCTAATCCATGCAAGTGGGTAATAAGGGACATTAATAGATTATTCTGTAATACCCTTCAATGAATCACAGTTGATGGGTTAATTATGCTAAAAAGATTATAAACCCATCAATCAGTTGGTCAGGGAATCTACAGGCTTCATGCCAAGATGACTTCATTTGGAAAATCATGCCCTAACATTTTTACATCCTTGCCACAGGAGAACACCTGTATCACCCAGAAGTTAGATCAAGAAGCTACATAGTTATCATTCACCCACATGGCAAAAATCAGGGTGTGAAAGGGATATACCCTGCCCCACTGATTGTGTGAAAGGGACAATGTAAGGATCAGTGTCCCTCAACTTAGTAATGTCCCATGACAAGAATTTCACAAGTTCTTCCTGATATACAAAGGAGCTTATATGATTCAGAAGAAATGTGTAGAGAATGTGTTCCTCTTAAGAAGGAAAAGGGTCATTAAGAGAACCTATAACATATGTCAGTTAAAACCATATGTCTTGTCCAATCCAGGGAAAGGATAACAGGAGGTGATTACCAACAGGACAGACTAATTCAGTAAAAAGGGATTACAAGAAGTTAAAAGGGAATAACTGAGTAGAACCTTCTTTCTATAGTAAATTGTCGGGGGTGACTACTGGTAGTCAGTCATAACTGACACATAAACTAATGTTAGTACTAAATAAGTAACTTTGTTATATTGGAATTGTGTTTGTTAGGAAATAATAAACCATGTGTTTTCTTGCCATCTGGAAGGAAGTTTATTAATCTGAAGTAATCTTTTTTTTTGTTTTTTTTTAACATTCCTCTAATTAGGGAGAAACGAAGCAGTAAAATCTGTTATACATATTTTGCTTCCCTGTCTGGTGACATTAGTAGCCTTAAACTAAGGTTCAAACCCTTATTTGTACTTGTCTAATCTCCAGGAAGTGTAAGTAAACATGTACATGTGATTAGCCCCCTTTTTTGCAAGTTGTAAACAGTTATTTTAAACAAAGACAATATTTATTAAACTTTTAATTTGGAAATGTTTAAAATTTCCAATGCCTTAAACAGTTGTGCATGTGTGTGTATGTATTACAGATTCACAAAATATTGTAAATAATTCATTTATTAAAATATTTTCTGTATTTATTGATTTATATAATTTGTGTATTTTTTTTATAAAGCTGATGCAATACCAGAGAAGGTTCTGGAGAGTAATTAGCATAACTTTAAATTTGAGAAACAAAAGGATGCACCTTGTTTAATGTAAAATATCATTGTTAAATTAGATGGATTTTAGTAATTTTTAGCATAACTTTAAATTTGAGAACAAAAGGATGCACATTGTGTAATGTAAAATATTGTTAAATTAGATGGATTTTAGCAATCCTAAATTTTAATGGAAATTATATCTGTTGAATCTATTTCCAGTGTAGAAATAACGTAGAACAATACTCTCCAGAATTTATCTTATTTTCCTCTTTCAAGTGTAATTTTAAACAAAGGATGAGTGAAGTCACACCAGGTAATGCATATCTGAACACCTCAAGTGGCAACATAATGGAACTTTTAGAAGGTTTTTGCGAGTGTATAAATACATCCAAATTCAATAGAGGGCACTCTGCATTTACTTTTCAGAGAAGTGTTGCTAACTGAATCCACATCACTCAAAATTTTGATAAAATGACTTTTAAGTAAGGAAAGAAATTTGCTTTCTCGATCTCTCCAAGATTGTCTCCATACTGCTATGCTACCATGCAATCATCACTCAAAAATTGCCTTAAGCAAATCATGAATTAATTCTTGAAAAATGCTAACCATTATTTTATCTGAACTCTGTGGTTGCTGATCATGCTTTTCATGTTATTTTTCGGGTGCATCAACTCATATGGCCATTGAGTTATTAGAAGGTAATCCTGCCTGTGCTGCTGACATGAACTCTTAAATCATTTAAATATAATTTGCTTTTAATTATAATGTAACTCTCTGTCTATCTAATAATTGGTGATGTAGTGCCAATTATAATAATTGTAATGAATTTATGATGTCTCTCTGTCTCTCCTTGTAAATATAAATGCATCAATCTATAAATCTCCAATTTGTAACTGTATCTATTGGGTTTCATGCTTTAACTATATCTTACTATTTTAATGGAGAAAACTTAAATTTTATTATTATTATGTATTTTAGTTTAATTTGATCTTAATATGATAATGACTCAATCCAGTGAACCGATATTATTCCTATCCTGATATTATGGGATACATAAGTACTTAAATGTAAGTCTTCTTACCAAACAAAAGGTTTGCTTGATTGAATATTATTATTTATAAGTTATATTTGTCTGATGGCTTATTATAAGCTGTCTCTTTTATGATATCAATTTCTGTCATGCTTGGCATTATTGATTTAATTATAGTGCATTCTTTAAAGTAAACTTAACGGCCTTACCTCTCTGTTTAATAATCAATCTTTGCTTGTCTTGCCATCAAGCATTATATTTGTCTAAATAATTATTTACCTGTTAAGCATAGTTATGTTTGTCTAATGAATGGAACAATATTTCTTCATTTATTGTGAAATTGTAATTAGTATTCAAGGTCATATAAGGATGGGTTAAATTTTGTCATGTCATTATGCTAAATATTCCTAATTTATACTAATTTAGGAGAGCTTTAGATAACTTATCAGTGTCATTGAGGAACTGAATCTTATTTAGCATTGCTTACTCCTGACAGCATTACTAAACTTCATGTTATGGCTTTGTCAAAACTAATATCCAGAGATCCTGGATCATTTCTTTTCATGGCTTGTTTAAAAATGGGGTTCAGAAGCACTGACTCCAGGAGAATGTCAGGTTGTAGTGAGGCTCTGCATGGGATATCGAAAAACCTGGACCATGGCACCCCTTACCAAACACATCCAAATACCACCCTGTCATAAGTGCAGGGGGATTCTCACATCAGTTAATAATTGATGAAGCCTCTTGGTCCCAGAGTGGACTTAACATTTCTAATGCTATCATTTCAGTCAGCACCATGAACTTCTTAGTAATATTTTATGTCATTCTACTATATCTATAAGCCATAATGTTGTGATCTCTGTAAACCATTCTGTCTTTATTATTATTATTATTATTATTATTATTATTATTATTATTATTATTATTATTATTATTATTATTATTATTATTATTATTATTATTATTATTATTATTATACTCTTATTAATTATTATTATTATTATATACTCTTATTAAGATTATTAAAAGGAAATCTTACCATCATAGACTCTATTTTAAGACACAGAATATAATTTATTATAATAATTTTATCAATTTTAGAAGATTGGCTAAATATATCTATAAACGAGATTTACAAGAGTATATAAAACAAATTGAAATTAATATTTCTTCTAATCCTAGAGAATTCTGGAATTTTGTTAATAATTCAGGCTTGGGTAAGAAAAAGGTTCAAATGACTCATGGTTCTGCATTAAATGCAGATGATTTTTCTAAACATTTTGCAGAGTTATACTTTTCACAACATGGGATTGATTCTAAAATTACATTTCCTGGCAATTTGTCTAGTGCTAAATGTACAATTGATCATATCTCTAGGGAAGATGTTATTGTAGCTATTAGGAGGCTTAAGACTCACTCTAGTTTAGGATGTGATAATATTCCTTCTTTTATTTATAAGGGGCTAGCCGAATTTATTGCAGTACCTCTTGCCTTTGTTTTTAATCTGTCTCTTAATTCTTGTACTTTTCCTAGTATTTTGAAATGTTCTAAAATGGTTCCAATCTTCAAAAATGGTGATCGAGATTGTGTTTCTAATTATAGACCAATTTCTGTTTTGCATACCATTGCAAGAATTTTTGAGAGATGTATTTATAATAAAATTATTTCAGATGTGGGTAAGATAATTTCTTCTTCTCAACATGGTTTTAGTCCTGAAGATCGTCAAAGACTAGATGTTATTTATTTTGATTTGTCAAAAGCATTTGATAAAGTTGATCACAGTGTCTTACTTCATAAATTACATAAAATAGGTTTCTCTAATAAACTTGTATATTGGTTTCAATCATTTCTATGTAGTCGTACAGCATATATTAAATTCAATAATAAAGTTTCATTTAATTTTGAATGCAATTTAGGTGTTCCACAGGGTAGTATTTTAGCACCCATGCTGTTTAATGTTTATATTAATGATCTTAATGATTGCTTGAGATATTCTTTTCTGTTAAGCTATGCTGATGACTGTAAGATTTTTAGAAGAATTGTATCAGTGAACGATTGTGTTCTCCTTCAGAAGGATATTGATAACTTTAGTGCTTGGTGTCAGTCAAATAATATGACAGTTAATTTTGATAAATGTTCCTTTATTTCTTATTCCAAAAAATCTGAAGTTTTACAGTTTTATTATTATATCAATTCTCATAAAATTATTTCAGTTAAATGCCAAAAAGATCTTGGAATTATGTTTTCTTGTAATGGATCTTTTACTCCTCATCTTGAAATGATTGTTGGTAAAGCTTTTAAGGTTATGGGTGCCATTCTTAGACATGGTTATCAGTTCAGTAATGATACTAAACGGAAATTGTTTTTTTCATTGGTTCTTCCTATTATTGAATATGGTTCAATAATTTGGAACCCTAGTTCTTTGCAAGGATGTAACTTGTTGCAGTCTATTTCAAAGAAGTTTTTCAAATATGTTTCTTGGGAGGGTAAAATGATTAATCTTTCATCTAGGCGAAAGTATAGGGATTTGAAATTTTTTATAAAATTGTTAATAAACAGGCTATTTTATCAGATATAGTTTCAACTATCTCAGTTAGGTCTTTGAGTTATGATACTAGGTCTACTTGGGTATATCAGATTCAAACATGCCATTCTAATATTCTTAAATTTTCTCCTTTATTTAGGTTACCCTCTTTATATAATCAAATTGGGAGTAACCTTAATCTGTGTGACATTGATTATAAGAAATTTTGTAATTTTGTTAAACTGAAATGTGAAATTTGATTTTGTCTTTTAAATTTTACTTTATTATGTATACATTTATATTTTCATTTTATGTTATATGCTTTATTTTCACTTTTATTGTACGTGCAAGCTGTAATTGGCTTTATGCTGTTGTTTTGTACTTAAATAAATGAATTGAATTGAATTATTATTATTATTATTATTATTATTATTATTATTATTATTATTATTATTATTATTATTATTATTTCCGGTTTTCTAGTGTAAAGACGTGTTTACTTGTTCTCTTTTAAATTTTTAATGATGGATTCATGTTCTATTTGTAAAGAACTTTTACCAAAAAATGGTAATTTCGTATCCTGCTTTGGTTGTACGTCCGGTATGCACTTTGCATGTGCATCGTTGAGTGATACTACTTACCGAAGAATGTCTATAAAAAAGAAGCAAGAATGGAGGTGTGCTGCTTGTAGAGTTAGTTTTTCTAAGGCTAGTGATGTTTTGGATTCATCTATGACTGCTAAAAATTCACCTGATTTAATTTTGGAGGAAATTTTGGATAAATTAAAATTATTGCCGGTGATTCACAACACAATTTCAGAGTTATCTCAAGCAGTTGCTAATTTGCGGACAGAAGTTATTTCTTTGCGTGAAAATGTGGATCGGAATAATCAAGAAATAATTCGTCTTTCTAATTCTTGTACTTCAAATGAGAATGAGATTTTGTTATTGAAAGATAAATTACATTCTATGGAACGATTTAATCTGGATCATGAAGTTGAAATACAGGGTTTGCCTTTTCAAGAAAATGAAAATTTGCCGTTAATTTTAACTAACGTGGCGGACAAGCTCGGTGTTTCAGATGTCGCTATAGATTTGGAAAACGTTTTTTGTACAAAAAATAAATCAGGAGCTCCAGGTTTTGTTGTAGCTCGTTTTAAATCACGAAATTCTGCCATACAGTTTTTAATAAAAAAAAAAATCTGTTTTAACAGTTTCTCAAATTTTGCCTGGGGTTAATAATAACAAACGTATTTATATTAATCAGCGTTTGACTCCATTCAATAGAAGGCTTTTATGGTTGGCAAAACAGAAGTTACGTTCTGGTCAAGGTTTTGCATTCATTCATAATGGATCAGTGTATGTGAGAAAAGATTATAATTCTCCTCGTGTTTTAATTAGAAATGAAAGTGATTTGGAGTCATTCTGAAATTTATTTATTATGATAAATTCTGATTTGATTTCTCAGGAAAAAGATTTTGCTTCACTTAAATTATTTCATTTAAATATACGTAGCATTAGATGTCATTTTGATGAACTTGTAGTTTATTTAAATAATTTTCCTTTATTTCATTTTGATATAATTATTTTAACGGAAACTTGGATTTCTTTACAAGAACAAAATTTATATAGTTTGAATGGCTATACGAATATACTTTCTCCTCGTATGCATTTACGATCTGGTGGTGTTATGGTTTTTATAAAAACCGGTTTAGACTTTTCTTTCAATATTCCAACATTTAATACTGCAGAATGTATTTTATTAACTTTGAAACTCCCTAAATGTGTGCTTTCTATTTTGGCTATATATAGATCATGTACAAGTAAAGTTTTGGATTTTGTTACTGAACTTGATTCTTTGTTATTAGATTTGGGTTCAGAATCTGCTGTTTTAATGGGTGATCTAAATATTGATTTGTTAAATAATGCTTGTAAGTCTACTATAGATTATTTAAATTTACTTTATAGCTATGGATTTAGTCAAACGCTTTTTTCACCTACGCGTATTACTCCTATATCTCAATCTCTTTTAGATCATATTTTTGTTAGATTAAGCCGCAGTTTATTTTCTGATTCGTCTCTTTCTAAATTATTTCTTACAGATCATTTTGCTACTGAATTAAAAATATTGAATTGTATGGATAATATTAATGTTTGTGCATATGTTGAGAAATTATCTTTTTCTAAATTGAATTATTTATTATCTGTTCAGAATTGGGATGAGATTTTTATGATAGATAATGTAAATGATGCATTTTTGGGGTTCCAAGCTATTTGTTTAGATTTAATTGCTAAAGCAAAGTTTCATTTAAAATTGACAAGTAAGAATAGAAGAAGATCTCTTTGGGTGACAGATGCGCTGGTATGTAAAATTAATCAGGGAAATGTGTTAAAATCTTTGGATGGCTCATCAGATGTTTTAAAAAAACTTAATGTTGAAATTAAGTCTGATATTAGAAAGTTGAAGTTTAGATATTATCAAGAATTTCTTAATGATAAAAATGTTTCTTTGAAATGGAGAACAATAAATTCTTTGATTAAAAAATCTTCTCCTGATCGTATTAAATGTATTAAATATAATGAAAGTTTAATTGAGTTACAGAATAATGAAAAATATTTAGCTGATCGGTTTAATGAGTATTTTGTAAATTTATCGATGCGTGATGTGCCTGAGCAGATTTTGTCTTCTTATTCAAGTTTGAATTCTTTTTTATATTCTGATGTTTCTGAATCTCAGTTGTCTGTAGCAATTGATAGTTTAAAAAATGTCACTTCTTTTGGACTAGATGGTATAACACCTAAGATGCTTAAAGAAAATAAGGTTGCATTTTTGCCTATTTTAGTTCATTTATTTAATTTATCTTTGCAGTCTGGATCATTTCCAGAATGTCTGAAAGTTAATGTTATTACTCCTGTTTATAAAAAGGGTGATTCTACTCTTATGGTCAATTATAGGCCAATTGCTATTATTTCTGTTTTTTCTAAATTATTGGAAATGATTGTTAGGGATCAAATGTTGTCATTTCTGTTTAAAAATAAAATTTTATCTGACTATCAATATGGTTTTCTTCCTGGCAGAAGTACATTAGATGCTTTAAAACATCATGTTCAGTATTTAACATCTTCATTGGATCAGGAACTTAAAACATTGGCTATTTATCTTGATTTATCTAAAGCATTTGATTCTGTTAATCATAATATTTTGATTAAGCGTTGCTACTTGTATGGTTTTCGTGGATCTATTGGTAGTTGGTTGGAGAGTTATTTAAATGATAGGAAACAGTTTACTAATATTTATGGTACTATCAGTGATGTTGTCTTGATTAATTCTGGAGTTCCGCAAGGTTCAGTACTTGGTTCTCTATTGTTTTTAATTTATATTAATGATTTATTTTCATTGAAGTTACATTCTAAGATTTTTGGTTTTGCTGATGATATTGCTTTATCTTGCAATGCTGTTTCTTATAATCTTCTTGAAAAATTAGTGAATGAGGATTTGGACTCAATTGGTAAATGGTTGGCATATAATTCATTGTTGGTCAATTTAGATAAAACAAAAGCTATTCTTTTTTCTTACAAGCGTACTTTTTTTTCTCTTAAGATTAAAATTTGCTGTAAGTATATTTTGCATTATAATAGTATATGTACTTGTGAGAATATTCCTTTGGTAGATAATTATTGTTATTTGGGAATATATATTGACTCCAGATTGTCCTGGACAAATCACATTACCTATCTTTGTCAACGGTTACGTAATTTAATCTATATGTGTTATTATTTAGTTAAATTTCTTCCTAGGTCTGCTCTCATTTTTATTTACATTGCCTGTTATCAGAGTATTTTATTTTACAATATCATTATTTGGGGTAATGCTTCTCCACATATTTTATCTTCTTTGCGTGTTTTGCAAAATTATACTTTGCGCATTATTTTTGGTAGATCTCGTTCCTCTTCTGTTCGAGATATTTATATTGCATTTGGTTTATTTGATGTAAATCACTTATATCAATATAGAGTTATTTTTGATATTTTTTGTGCTAAACCTTTTCTGAATTCTAGAGTTTATGTTCTAAATACTCGTCTTTCTAATAAATTTCAATTACCTTTACCAAAATTTTTTAAGGAATCTAGTAGAAGACAATATGTTTATTCTGGGTCAAAGTTGTTTAATAAATTTGTATATGAATGTTCAATTGATCTGAATAATATTTCTTATATATCATTCAAAAAATATTTGTGTCAATGGTTATGTAGTATGTATTAATTTTGGCATTTATTTTATTTATTTAATTAATTTTATTTATTTCCTAAACTGTTCTTTTGAGTTTTTGATTGTATTTTTATTTAATTTATTTTTACATGTAAATTCCACACACAAGATTTTTCTTGTTTGGAGTTTTTAAATATTTGTGATGTACTTTGTTTTATTTCATAGAATAAATTGAATTGAATTGAATTGAAGAATTATTATTATTATTATTATTATTATTATTATTATTATTATTATTATTATTATTATTATTATTATTATTATTATTATTATTATTATTATTATTATTATTATTATTATTATTATTATTATTATTATTATTATTATTATTATTATTATTATTATTATTATTATTATTATTATTATTATTATTATTATTATTATTATTATTATTATTATTATTATTATTATTATTATTATTATTATTATTATTATTATTATTATTATTATTATTATTATTATTATTATTATTATTATTATTATTATTATTATTATTATTATTATTATTATTATTATTATTATTATTATTATTATTATTATTATTATTATTATTATTATTATTATTATTATTATTATTATTATTATTATTATTATTATTATTATTATTATTATTATTATTATTATTATTATTATTATTATTATTATTATTATTATTATTATTATTATTATTATTATTATTATTATTATTATTATTATTATTATTATTATTATTATTATTATTATTATTATTATTATTATTATTATTATTATTATTATTATTATTATTATTATTATTATTATTATTATTATTATTATTATTATTATTATTATTATTATTATTATTATTATTATTATTATTATTATTATTATTATTATTATTATTATTATTATTATTATTATTATTATTATTATTATTATTATTATTATTATTATTATTATTATTATTATTATTATTATTATTATTATTATTATTATTAGAAATATTGTATTAAAGGTTATTTAAGCTAGCCACTCTCTCTCATTTGAACAATCTTTGACTATGCCAGTAAACAACATTTAGTAATTCTGTAAAATCAGAATTGTTCAAATATATATGCAAAAATGCTTATTCATTTTGAGTGATTGATGTAATGTATAACTATTGATTGAATGAAACTTGCTATATCTTTTAAAATGCATGTTCAGTCTGGTAAACCATAATACAAATAGGGTTTTATATAAACAAGGTCCTAATTCATGTATACACTTCTTAAGGTCATTAATTTCCATTTGTGTATCATAGTATTAATATTATAAATCTGTTTTAATTAGCATATTGTAACGGTCAAATCTGTACATTCGTGCAACAAAATCCAGAGTTTTAACAAATTATCCCAAGGCTGATCGAAATGATGTTATTGAGACCCCTCATCCAGCCTAGCCTCAGTTTCTTTACCAACGCTCAAAGATTTACTACCTTGTGGATGACATATGTGAGATCACAGCAGTATTTTCTTATTCACATACCGGCAGTAGCACATCTGTAAAACATATTTAATAGTATAGCTATATATATATATAGGTCACAGCAGTATTTTTCTTATTCACATGCCAGCAGTAGCACATCTGTAAAACATATTTAATAGTATAGCTATATATATATAGGTGTAGGCGTAAGCATAATTTCTAAATACGGATTGTGATTTTTTAATAACTAATAGTTAATCATGATGAGTTAATAATTAATAACCATGATGATAATGATTCAATAACAATGATGAGCAAAATCAAAACACTAAGCAGAAGTTAAAGTGTAAAATAATTTAATAAAAGCCAAATATTTAAATAATAAACTTAATAAATGAAATAATACATTTATAATGGGATTAAATGGATTGTCTCACTCACAGGTGATTATTTTAGGGATTACCATTTATTAACATTTAAGTTTGGATTCATACGCAGGTGATGGTTTTAAGGATTACAAGTAGTTTTGGTTTATATATATATATGACATTTCAAATCACTCGCAGGTGATATTAATTTTCTGGTTACAAATCAGTTAATTTATTTTACTTGTCATATATATGTATATCACTCACTGGTGATGATTATGTTTATAAGCATTTATGGTTTATATATATATATAGAGAGAGAGAGTGTGTGTGTTTCAAATCACTCGCAGGCGATTTTAGTTTTCTGGTTACAAATTATTTAAATTAGTTTGCTTTCCATATATATATATATATTTATCACTCACAGGTGATGCGGATTTACAATATTTTAAGTTAGTTTCATCAGACTTATTATTACTTTATAAATAATTGGTTTAGTTTGCTCATGATGATCTATGTCTAGTTTATGCTATAATTATGGATCTAGATTTGCTTTAGAGCTAGCAGAAGTGATTATTATCATTTATAAAGAATATTTTATCAAATGCAAATTCATTAATATATTATCTATATATCTTATATGCCTATAAAATTTAGATTCTACTTCAGATCAAAGCTGAAATATACAATTATATGGTGGGATGAACTGATGATTGGCTGTCAGAATTTAAATACCAAAGCATATAGGAAATATACAATCTGAGTCCCTGCATTTTGAATGTGTGCTTTTTCATGGGATTTGTACCTAGTACCAGTTCCTTTAACACTGTATCCATTGCTGTGAATAAGATATCTTTAGTCTGGGTCATTGAACAACTAGTTTAAGCTGCTGGAGTCTCATGCTCCAGTTCTAAGGATGCAGAATGGGATGGTGCTTACCCTATGCCCATCTGAAGAAGGTAGTTGTCCAAACTAAGAAGAATCGGGTAGCCCTAAAACATACACCCATTGAAATGTTACAGCAATGAGTATATATACTGAAGCATTTCTTAAGGACATATTCATCTTGCTGACTACATCATTATATAATAAAATTTAGGATGCTAAACAATAGTTTCCTTCTATGAAACTATTGTAGAACAGTTCATTATATAGCATCTATAATTATGCTATTAAGGAAAGCTTATGAATCTAATTTATTAAGCTATATATGTAGGCATTTATAAGTCTAGTGAGGATTACAGCATATTATGGATAATTATGATACTAAGTTGTAGTTTTATGCTGTATTTTATCATTTCAGCTGAATATTATTTAAATATTATATTTAAAGCAAATCTATCTTAGAGTAGCTGTAAGCTTTTAATTATATCTTAAGACATTTTATCCATTTCAGAAAGGAGTTTTGTTTGTGCATTAACCTTTCAATAGGGTTCAATGCATTGCTGCATCAAAGGCTTTGGATCGCTCTAAATCGGGTATTTTTTGAGCTATGGTGACATATTTATACCCATTGGAAACTTTAGAAAAAGTTCTGTAAGATGATGCCATCTCTTGAATTATTTTACAAGTAAAAAATCAATATTAGGAGGGTTTTAAGTTGAACAAAGAAGAAGGCCAATACTGATTGATTGGATAATCTATTCTCAATCTATTCTCAATTCTTATTGGCCAATGATTTCAATAAATATGTTTTCACCGCTGAAAATGAAAATATATGTTTTAGAGTGTTTTTTTTATTATTTTTCATACATATTATAGATTATCTGCTGAAAATATAGTTATTTTACAAAAATAGTAAGGTTTTATTTAAAAATTATATACTTTACACAATTGTAAATTGAAAATTTTACTAAAAAATTCTCTAAAAATTCATAACGGTAAATCTGGGAGGGATATAAATAACATTTACTTTGCTTGTAATTTGTTCATAATGTTTTCTTTGATTTTTCGGCTTTTGAATATTTCTATAAAATAAAAAATAAAAATATATTTTTGAAAAAACATTCATTTACTTTCCTAACATTACAAATAATTAATATACTTTTTGAAAACAAAACTAAAATTAATATATATTAAAAAATGAAAATATTTCAGTAAAGAGTTTGTCAATTGACCAATTAAAACTTTCAGAGTTTTACCTCTCTTGGCCAATAATGAAGTGTCCTATGGAAAGGTTAATAAATGCGTAATTACATATATGTGTGAGAATATCTAATCGCTTCTCACTAATGATTTAACTAAGAGTAAAACTCCATTCTGAACAAATATAGCATAAACAAATACATAATTGAAAATAAATAATTTGGCACAGATTTAACTAAAAGTTAAAGGTAAGATTTCATGTAAGTGAAATCTGAAATTTGGCTTTGTTCACTAGTGTAAAATTGATTGATTCAGTTTATTATAGATTTAACTCATTTATGAGAATTATTAATAAGAGCAAAATTATTACTAGGCTAAATTACATAATATAATTTAGAAACCTAATTATCATTTAAATAAATAATTTATCATTGGTTAAAATAAATCAGTTAGAATCAATCAACTAAAGCAGATTAAATCATCTTAATAAACCAGAATAAAATATATAAATTGAAATTGAATCGATCAGAAATAAATCAGTAAATAAATCAGGCAAGATTTGGGATTTAAATAAAGAAAATAAAATTACATTTAGCTTATAAGTTTAGAATACATTATAATTTTGGCCATAATTAATAGATTTAGCTAGTGTTTAGGAATTTATGAAGTTTAGTTTAAAGTCAACTTTAGATGAATATTTGTTACCACTTTCTTTTCTTTGCTGTAGCAAGTTGGCTTAATCTTGAGGATTTCTTTAGCTGACATCGGCTTTTTGTTCATCTTTCTCTGCATCTTGTAGACTATTATGGGATCCATAAAAGCAAGGGAATCACCTTTTCAAGCCCATGATCTTCATCATTACCAATTTATAAAATATTTTTTAACAGGTTAAACTGACTGAATGTCCGAAGTGAATAATTAAGTTCAGTTAAGTTAATAATTAAGTTAAGTGAATCAAAGATAGCTGAAGCAACTTATATATCAGCTTAGCCTCCTATCCACTGTCTTAGTAATTTCAGATTTGCTTTTCTAATTATCTCACTGCATTCTCAGAAATCTCGGAAATCCCCGCTGTTATTGATTTCTTTTACAGGTGGGTCACTTAGTTTTAAAATTTTTACTCCTAAAATTTTAATTAGGTCAGAATGCAGCAAGAAAGATTATATTTCATGAAGTCATCCTTTTTAGAAAAACAAATCTAAAGATGGAAAACATTTTGTTATATATGTAACTCAATTATATAATTTAGCGATATATGCAGAAATATATAATAATTTTAAATATTAATTTTAGAATAAATATTCTAGATAAAGAAATTTCTAATGTTTTAATTCTGTTAACATTATTCTTTCCTGCATATATGTAGTCTCTTGTTACACATACAAAGCATTTTCCACTTATTTACTTACTAGAAATGTATACGTGCGTATTTACTGATTTTTACACATATACATGTTTCTTTTACTGTATGCTAAATATATACACACATACACAACTAGTACATTTAGGTTTAAAATTAGCATGATTTTAACATAATATTAGCGTAATATACAAGGATTTGGATATAGGTATACAAAATAAATAATACTATAGTATATAGAAGGTGAAACAGAAGGATCGACAGATCTGACTGTTTCAATATTAAGCCAGATTGTCTTAAGTATATGTCATATAGTATACCGCTCTATATATTTGTTTTATTTGTGTATTTTTTAATCATTGTGATCCATATTCTATAATGCATAGTAACATTACTTAACCTGTAGAATACACAAATCATCACCATTGATCACATGAAACCTATACTCTATTAACTTATGTTGTCATATGTAAATAAATTGTATTCAATTCCTTATTAATCATATTAATAAATTATTAACCTTTCATAACTGTTTACTATCTTAGCAACTCTTTGTCTTAGTGTTGTTTTATGAATGCATATCATTAAGGGTTACATCATATTAGAATCCATGCTCTTCTTCATCTCATGCTAGTTGGTTGCATCCATTAATCTTCTCTTAAATAAAATATCAGTATAAACTCCCATGTTATGGGTTCCAAGTAATTAATGTCACATTTTCCTTGAAGATCTCATCTCTCTGCTGTGTTTCCAGGACTGAAATAAATGAAATTCATTTGTTATCATCAGAGATATTGTCCATAAGATCATAGATTTAGAGAATGGGCAAATATGGCAGAAATCATGATTGCTCCAGACCCGTGTGGCTCAGGCATGATCTAACTCATGTTAAATGTACATACAAATCTGACTGGTACAGTATAGTACCCACTAGATTGACTTATGGGGTTATTCACTACTGTTGTATGAGTAGCTTCTTTGAATTTTTTTCTTTGCACTTTTTTCTCCCTATCCAATATTTTTGCATTTTTTCAATTGAACATATGTTCATTGGTACAAACATCTGCTACCTTAGACTCATCTTTTTTTCTCTTTTTTAATCATCTATTCATGCTCTTGCAATCAATTTTCGGTATACAGACCGGTCTCACCAATATACATTCTTTCATATTCACATAGTATTTCACAGATTCAGTTTGTCAGCATTTTAAGTTTAGGCTTTGCAGATATTAAAATTTCTTATAATGTGGTATTACTCTTGAAAGCTGTTTTTATGTTATACTAATAGCAGATTTTTTAAAAATTTGTCTGCTATTATTAGTATGTATGGATATACTACAGTTCCAATAATTTTTTTCTTTGATAGTTTCTTTTTGTTTTTTATTTAAAGCTTTTTTAATAACAGTTGATGAATAACCATTATTCATAAGAGTTTGTTCTATATAGATCTTTTTTTTTTCAATAGCTGGTTTCTGAACAAACATCTCTCGCTCTCTTTCATAGTGATAGTATAACTTCATGTTTGGTGATTCTGGTATGATTGGATATACATGCTAAATTTTTTCCTGTATGTGTGGTTTTCTGTAAAGTGTAGTTTTGATTTTGCCATGTGGGGGTCTTGTCACAAGAACAATTAAAAGGGCCAATTTTAGTTCTTGTTCTGATTTTTGTGAACCTGTGTGCTATTATTAACAGTTAAATATAATTGGAAAATGTAAATAAAGTTAAATTTTTCTAGAGACCGTCAATACTTAATATTAGATGATGGAAATAGTCCAATATATAAATGTGTATGTGTGTTTGAGTGAATTTTTACTATTTTAGACATTGTCATATTGTTTTCATTTGTTTTGCTGATTTATTAATAATTAAAGCTTTGGTGTGTTTTTGTTGCTTCATGCATTCTATAACTGTATGTAAATTGTGAGATTTGTTAGATTATTGATCTTATAAGAACCATAAATTCTGTGTACTATGTTAAAGTTCAGTGGACTGAGAAAATTCTGGGTATCAGCATTGGATCTCATGAAAAATAAATATGATTGGAAAACCTCAATACTGAAATTCTGATATAACTATAGTTTAACCTATGAGATTATAAATAAACTGATGGTCATTATTCATTTCTTGTACTACTACCATATTACATAAATAGTAAAGTTAACAAGTATGAAGTAAATCATACATGTGATCATCATCATCAAATTTTAAACTTCATCAATTACATTATTGCACACAGATGTGGTGGTTTTAAATATATATCTTATTTATATATATCTTATTTATTTTAGTAACAGTTTTGGGTCATAAGTTGACCATTTTCATATCCTAACAGAAGTTTTCCTACAACTGTATTTATAAAATATCTTAAAAGACTATGAAAACAATTTTATAGTATTTTTTTAATCACATAAAAATTTGATTCATCATTATTATAAATAAAAATAAACTTTTCTCTATAAAAATATGATTAATACATGTTTCATATATAAAAAATTCAATAAAATTATTCTCTCCCCTTTTTCTTTTTAAAAACTTTTTATTTTCATGAATCCATATATGTACTCCAAAACATTAAAAGTAATTTGTAATTTATATGAAGTGTAATATAAAAAGGTTCCGTATAATTATATAAGGTGTAATAAAACAATTGGTTTAAAATAATAATGAATAGGAAGAGATAAGCAATAATAATAGTAAAATGTTTTAATGAAAAGAAATATAGGTAGATGCTAAAGAAATGTTATACATGACTAATAATGAAAGTATTTACAGAAAAGGTAGTTTTTTATAAAAATATTCCGCTTTATTACTGCCTATCATGCGTTCAATATAACATGTTATATTGATTTTTTTTAAAAAAAAACTAACTTTTCTTTGAATGTTTTCATGAACAGTCATGTATTACATTAGCTTAGAAAAGAAGGAAAATCTTTATAATTAAATTATAAAGAAATGTTTTTAAATTATGAGTTATATATATATAATAATAATAATAATAATAATAATAATAATAATAATAATAATAATAATAATAATAATAATAATAATAATAATAATAATAATAATAATATATTTAGATCCTTGATAATGACTATAAAGAACCAGTCAAAGTCAGAAATGTGTATAAAATATTGTAATATATAAGGATTCAAAAAAGGTGTAAAAAGAAAAAGGGGAGGAACAATTTTATTATGTATGAAAAATTAGTTTGTGATGAAAATTATGTGATATTGAGAAGAGATGCCATTATTGATGTATGCATGAAACTAAAAAATACTAGAAAATATATATTTGTTTATTGAATACAATAGGACTTTTAATTTACCAGACTAAATTATAAAATATTATTTAGAAAATTCATGCATTAGAATATTTCATTATTTTAATAAGAAATTTTTAGATTCAATTTGACAAAGAAATTAGACAGATCTCTATATCATTATTCTATCTATTCAACTTGTTCACTGCAGAACACATCTCTAGTCGTTTTCTTTCCTCTTGAAGCTGGAATGATTGTACTCATTTGTGAATTGTTGATGCTAATGGCATATTCATTTGTACATTAAATATGTAATGAGGCAAAACTAGGTTATAGAATAACATCTGAATCAGCATTGGTGAAAAGAATATCCATAATTTTAGTTATGCTGGGATCACACATAATTTAAAATACAGAAGATTCTTAATATTCTTATTAGCAGAATCAAATAGTAGAGTGAAAGAATAGAAGTATGGACAACTAGGGAGAAAGCAAACAAGCATAAATATGGGAACAAAAGCTGATTTCAAACTTGATAGTGAAAAATTACTAATCATTTAATGGTTTGTTTATGGAATCATTTATTAGTCCTCTGCAATTTGAATTAATAGTTCAATATTTTATTCTAATATTAAAACCTTTATTCAATATTATAAATTAATAAATTGTACTTTATTTATTAGAAATATAAATTTACTAATGAAAAACATTTTAAAAAATCATATTCGAACTTTTCAAATATACCCTCACTTTGATTAGTGATGAAACATTATGTGAGGATTCTCCATAGTGATCATTATCAATTTTTACCCACTATTTTGATCCCCAATTGATTATTCATTATTACAATCTTTAAAAAAAAAAATTCAAAACTTTTTTTAAAAATTCAATTATCATTTTAAAAATAGCAATCATTTTATAAGCTTGATTACATTTTAGAATAACAACTTCATTAAAACTATATCTTCTGGAAATGAAATGGTGATATTCCTATCAAATATGTACAATAGAAACTTCTTCTTCTTTTCTATCTTTTCAAAATGTATTATCAAATTTTATAAAGTCAAAAAACTTCACATAAATATATCGGACTTTCTTTTCAAAAAATTTATTGATATACATTATATAAATTACATAAATAAAATATAAATATTTAACGTTTCGTCCATTTTTCAATAATAATATGGACTTTATCAAGGTTCTATAAAACAGAGAAAAAGCAACATTAAATATAATAAAAAAATAAAAAATAAAGAATAAGAAAAGAAAAAGAAAATAAAATAAAAAATAATAAATAATAATAATAATAAAATAAAATAATAAAATAAAAATAAAATAAAATACCTATAAACCAAAAAAATGGAAAAATTGTATAACATAACATCTCCTTACAAAGTGAGAAAAATTTTTAACATCAAAAAGAAAAAATATTCACATAAAAGCAGTCAATTCTTTTGTATAAATATATAAACTACTTTAACATTTTATTTAAACTAGGATTTAAATGTTCTATATAAATACTCTCTTTGTTAAATCTTTCAAAGTAATTACCAATACATTCCAAAGGTCGAATTTCATAGTCTTTATGTCCTGTTTCCAATTTATGACAAAAGATAGCAGATTTCTTATCAATCATATGCTGATATAGTCTGGTCTTTAATTTATTCTTGCTTGTTCCAATATAGAATACATTGTTTTTACAATTCAAACATTTAATTAAATACACTGAATTCATAGCTTCAAGCATATTAAATTCTTTATGATTAATCAAAGATCTTAAAGTTCTCTTCTTTTTGTATACAGGTTTCATATTTATACAGTATTTTTTATTAATTTTATTTAATAATTCATTTAATTTTAAAAATACAAATTTAGATAACTTAAAATCAATATAAATATTATTATCTATAAAAAAAAATTTATTTTCGTCTTTATTACCATCATGTTCTTTAATTGTTCCATTATTTACATTTTTATTTTTATAAACATTCATACAAATACTGTTTCTAATTTTATTCAAATTTTTTGTAGAAAACAAATAATCTATAATTCTATATGGATATTCATTTATTATACATTCCTTTTTTATACAATTTAATTCTTTATCTAAACTATATTCATTTGAACACAATTTAAATGCTCTCATTATTCTATTGTTTATGATGTTAACTTTGCATTTAAAATCAATATCAGAATTCCAGTTTGTTAAAATCCCAGTATACATTTTTTTTATATAAACCTCAGTCTCTATTCTAATTTTATTATTTTTATAAAATTTACAAATCTTTACATCCATATATTCAATACTATTATTATTTTCTTTTTCCAAAGTAAACTTAATATTTTCTATTCTATTATTAATAAAATTCCAAAACTTAAATGATTTATTCAAATTACCATTAAATATCATGAAATAATCATCTACATAACGTACATAAAACATAGGTTTATGACAAATACTAAAAAAACTTTTTTCAAAATTGCACATATAAATATCTGCTAAAAATCCACTTAAACAATTCCCCATATTTAACCCTTTTATCTGTTTATAATATTTGTCACCGAATTTAAAAAATAAATCCTTACAACATAACATAAGAATGTCATGCAACAAAGAAATATCCATTTTAATATTTTTATTTTTTCTTCAATATAGATTTCCAATTGATTATTTTTTGGAAATGTATATTGAAGATAAAAATAAAAATTACACAACTAGTTTCTATCAGTTTGCAAGCATGAATTTTTTAAACATGCAAATGTCTTCAAACTCAGCTTATCAAGCCAGATAGCTATATGGGTCTGATATCAGTTCAGTTTCTCCACATAGTCAAAGCTTCTGCAATATATATCATTGCAAGAAACCTTAAAGGTACATTTATGAAAAACAAAAACAAGTTTTATATACATAAACTTGCTATCGCTTGTATTTATGATCAATAGATGGAGCTTTACCAAGACCTCCAAACAAGCGTATTTTTGTTTACATAAATGTCAGAGTCAGAATTAACTGTCTCTTTCATTGGCTCCACCCTCAGATCAACTGATTTCAATTTCATGAGAAGTCTGATCATGTAAAATTGATAAAGAGTTCTGTGCTGATATTTATTCAATAATTGACTAATTTTTTTCAAAATTTACACAACTCAGAAAATTTGTAGAGAAACGTCAAAATTTATTTTATACCCAGACATAATATCAATGGATAGTCTCAATTTAGAAATTTTTGAATGGCTTAATTTGGAAGATATTGAAATATAATTAGTCCATTTTCACTCCAGTTCTACATGGAAACAAAAATTTGTCAGCTCTAGAAATGAGAAGCAATTGAAAATGATCGATTGTTGATCATATTTAAAAAGAATGCTGAAGAGAAACCATTGATAGCCTGGAATTCTATTCCAGAAACATTTAATTGTTTTAAAAAATTAAAAGTTGCTATATTATCAATTTTCTCCTCTACATAATAATGGGAATCATTATTTTCTGAAATGAATTTAAAGACAGTTCAAGAAATAGAATGACAGATAAATGTAGTTCAGCGTGTACATTATTAAAAGTGACAAATATAAACCAGATAGAAAACATTTGGTACTCAATATACTACAACGAAAGTCTCATTAAATAATATCGATTTATTTATATGCTTATTTTCAAAATTTTGTGTTAATTACTACGAATTTTTTACTATTAAATTTCATTTAACTCGTTCTCTTCTAAATAAATTTCGTTCACTTGTATTTAGCTTATTTAGAAATTTTGTTTAATTATTATTATTAAAAAATTTATGAAGCTATGAAATTTGGAAATAAATGAATTATTATTGTTATTAGTATTATTTTGTTGCTTTATAAGCTTTTAAAAATTTGCAATAATTAAGTTGTTTATATTTTGATTTAATAACAGTATAGCACGCCAATCGCTCAAAAATATTTTTTGCAAATTTTTGGCACACCTCCATGAAAAGATTCGCCACCACTGGATTAAAGTAACAATAATTTATATTAACAATAGTTATTGTTTAGAGTAATAAATTAATCAAACGTCATTTATTAATCAAATGTCATTTATTAATTCAATAGTAATTACAAGGAAATAGAGAATTAATTAGCGGCATGCAAAGAATTAAACAATCTATGGTTAATTACCTAGAAAATCATGTTATACCATTAAGCATCACATGATCACCATCTCTTATACTAGCACATAATTGTTTATAAACAAGGCAAAACTCTCCATACAGTAGTGCCATCCTGTGCCAACCAGAGTAATCAATGGATGCCAGAAGGCTTGTGCATAAAAACACTATCCAATGCCTACTCATCCAATATCCCCAGACTAGTTTCTAGCTTGTAGCTTTCATCAATGAGGAGCTTTGGACTCATATGACTATATAAGCTATTGAGCTTAGATTGAAAATATTTTTGTGTTTTCAATTTCATTCTCATAGTTTTATAGTTAAGCAGAGATAAAAGGTGGTTGCTGGAGGGTTGCATTAGATCCTATGATCTAGATGCAGTGCTCTCAGATCCAAAGCTCTTCACTGACAAAGACCACAAGCCAGAAACTAGTCTGGGGATATTGCATGAGTAAGCTTTAGATGGGGATTTTATGCGCAAGCCTTCTGGCATCCATTGATTACTCTGGTTGGCACAGGGTGGCATTACTGTATGGAGAGTTTTACTTTGTTTATAAAATCATGTTATGTTCAAGCAATAGGCTCAATATCATTTTAGGAACATCCTTCATTGATCACCATTTGCATTGTCCAGATACATCCAGAATAAAAGCTAAAAATATTTTTTAAAATTAATAACAATCACATGCACCAAAGTGACCGATTTGTGCATAATATTCTTTTCAATTTACCATGCTGAGATTTTTTTACTATATTCAAATAGTGCTAAAATGAAGATTTTTTTTTTTATATAGTAAAATTAGAGAATCACTTGATATTGTATTAGCAAATTGTGGTTGTCATAATTTCATGATCTGTAAAATCATTAACTAATGCAATAATTGATGATTGTGAACAGAAGATGCTAAAAATTACTTGACTATGAATCTAGGTTATCAGTCTATAATGATATTTTATTTAGCTGCCACAAATATGAATTATTTTCAAATGAAAGACTTCTTAAATTGGAACACTTACATAAATATTTTTCTATCTTTCCAATTTTTTGTTCTTCTATTTTAATTATCTTTCTATCTATTCATCTGCCAGTCTTATAACCCATGTGTATTTTTTAAAATCTTTTTTGTAATTATTACTTTGGTTATATTGTTTTTATTTATCTTTTTTTTCTATTATTTATTTTTCTTTTATATCTATTTTTAACTTATTTAATCATTTTTACTAACTCTTACTACACTCTATCTCTCTGCTTATCTTTATCTTTTTCTCACTATTTTAAATTGTTTATCTGTTTATCTCTGTATATATCTACTTATCTTAATACATGTAATCCAAAAAAATGTATGTCTTTCTACTTATCTGTTTATAATATCTACATTATAAATATATCTTTAACTGACTATATATTTTTGTATGTCTCTTTATTTTTCTATTATTTTTTAATAATTATTAAAACTTTCATAAATTCAATAAATATTATTTCAAAAAGAAGTGTGATCATTTGTATGAAAAGGTGATGGAAAGAATAATAAATTTATAATAAAATTTGGAATACACTTTTCTTTTCTTTATATAAAAATCTTTATATGATGGATGGCCATAGAGATATTAATTAATTTGTATCCATTGTTTTAATAAATAAACAACTATTTGTTGCAGTAATGTTTAAAAATTGTACATTGTTTTGTAATATTATAGCTGTAATAGGAAGCTGATATCATGAAAGCAATATCTATCTTATCATAAGATAAAATGATGAAATTTTTGTCAAGAAAAAAAATATTATACAAAATTTGTATAATAACAAAGAGCATTAAAAATAAGTTCAAAATATAATTTATCTACTTTATTTTTATTCAGTATTGTTATAATACATTGTACAATAAAAAAAAATTGTCTCATCCAGCCAGAGTGGAGAAGACTTCCATGAAAAACAACAATTTCAATAAAAAAAAATTAAAAAAGTACAAATTAATTTATTAAATCCCTAATTAATAAACTTTGATCATACATTATAAAAAGTATATATAAAAATATGTATATTATCTAAAATATTGTTTACTGGACTATTTTTTTAATATCATTGCAATAATATAATTGTAAATGCTTTTCATTGCAACAGTTTTGGCACAAAAAAAAATCACTTATTATATTTTTAAAAAACTTTCATCATATAGATTAATCAATTAAAAATAAATTGAAAAATGTTTACTATACTTTAATTATATTTAGTAATTGTCCTATTATAATTTACAAAAGTCTTCTTATTGGCATTCCGATGCTTCAAATGATTTCTCTGTATTCATTATTTGAAGAAGTGTTTTTGCTTCTTGAAAACTATGAATTTTCTTATGCAAAAGCAATATATTTTAGTTAAAGTTTTAGCCACTATACATATTGCCACACAGAAAGTTAGAGTAATCGATGGATGGCAGAAGACTTGTGCATAAAATCCCCATCTAGTACCTACTCATCTAATATTCCCAGACTAGTTTCTGGCTTGTGGCCTTCATCAGTGAGGATCCTTGGATCTGAGAGCACTGCACCTAGATCTTAGGATCTAATGCAACCCTCCAGCAGCCACCTTTTATTTCCACTTAACTACAAAACTATGAGTCTTAAATTGAAAACACCTTAATATTTTCAATCCAAGCTCATCAGCTTATATAGTCATATAGGTCTGAACTCAGTTCAACAACCATACATTTTGGTGTCTTTGGTTCTTTAATAACCATAGCCACCAATATCCTATTAGGCAGGATTGGTTTTAAGTCAATAAACATCACATGCTGTGTGTGGCAATACGTATAGTGAGTTTTGCCTATTTTAATAACAGTTATAAGCAAGCATAAGAAATGGTAATCATATAATAGTTTTAGACAATAAATAGAACCTTGGGTGTTTCCAAAAAATTACATTTGTATGGTTGCAAAATAAATATATATGCACAAAAAAGAGAAACTTCAATGGATACATTTATATATAAAAGAAGCTAAAAATAAGATTTTGCGTGCAATCATAGCATTTTTATAAAAATATGCATTTTTATAGGAGAAAATTATAATATTTTATTATTTTTTTATTATCTGTAGCAATTAAAACTTATTTTTTAACTTATTTGTAATATTTTTAAATTATATTATAATAAAAAAATATTTTTTTTTACAAACACATTTCAATTACTTTATTTAAAAGTTATATAAATTAGAACAAAATATATTTTTTAAACAAAAAATAAACCTGTACATTTAGAAGAGTCAATGTAATTTTTATTTAATAGAATTGTATCTTAATAATAAATAAAATAACATAAGCTAACAAAACAATCTTGATCACATAAATTATGCATAATTTTTTTATATGATTTATTTTTATTAAATGGAATTCCAACCTTAACTTGATAACTTTCAGATTCATTAGAAAATGTGATTTTTTATTTCCAAAAATACATAGTAGTTCTTCCCCTTTACATTGCTGATTTACTGTTATCATAAGTGATATTATCATGCATTTTTAAAAACAGTTTTTACAGGAATTGCTTTTATTGATCTTGTTAATTGTAAAAAAAATCTGTAGAGGTCAGATATGTTATTGACAGTAGTCTTAAATCTAAATAAAGCCATCATTCTATTGTTTATGACAGAAAAAATGCCCAGAAGGTATTTGCTGCCCCCTGTGCATAGTTTTCATGCAAAGTTTTTGAAATAAAAAAAATATTTTTTCTTATTTATAACATTTTTTTTATTATTTTTACACACTAATTGGTTGATTATTATTTGTCAAAATTGTTATCAAATTCTTTTCAAATATTGTAATAATTATAAAGCAAATATCAGATTTTAGGGCAGAATTTGAAGATTTATCATAAAAAACTTAAAACAAAAGGATTTTTTCATTTATAGTTGATGTAATTTATGATATATTGTTTTTATTTACTAGTTGGTTTTTCAGTAGGTTAATAAAAAATCAAGTCTAATTTATTGAGTTTTAGTATAAAATAAAGATTTTATACACAAGTGAAAGATTGAGCATTTTCAAAAACTCATCAAATGAAACAATAGAAAATGTCAGAATTTGTAATGACAACTGTAACAATAAAACATTAAAAATTATCATGAAAAAATAGACAGTAACTATGTTGTCCTTAATAATAAACAGTTTATTTACTATATTTATGCATAGTTTATTTATTTATTAGAGTTGTTTTTTATTAATAATATGTTTAATAAAGTGATGTGCTTCTTTTGAAATATATGACATGTTTTTAATCTAAGAGAACAACTTAAATTTTTATCTTAGGAACCCATTATAATTTAAAAAAAAAAAAAAAAGCAATTCTTGATTTATGAGTTTTGGGAAGCCAATTGCTTTTATTGTCTGGGATAAAGATATATTTTGAAAGCAAATAATTATGTTTGTGTATTTTTTTATTTTACTTTCTAATCTTTCTTCTTAGTATCTATATCTGTGTTTTGTTATTTTTTTACCTATTATTTTTTTCCACTCTACATATGTATATATTTTAATCATTTCCTGTTTTAATCCTCTATTTTTATAACATGTTTTTATCTGTGTGTATCTATTTTTTTTTCATTTACATATGTATATTTCCAACCACACACACACACACACATATATATATAGATACAGCACTTTTAAACTACAGAAATCATGTGTATGTATTTTCATCCTCACACATACACATATGTAAAAGTAGAAAGATTAATACTGTAGGCAATATGTAATATACAAATAAGCAAGTAAATAGTAATTACAGTAAGGCAAAATAAGCATAAAATAAATTTATTAATGTACTTATAGCTGCTGTTATACATGCAAATTCATTAAAATTAATACCCAGTTTAATTATCTCTGTATGCAGATGGAAATGCTGATACATTTTGCTAATTCCCTTTCAGTCATTCTTTGACAAAGATACTCTAGTGCAGATTAATAATTAATTTTATGCTTATTTTGCCTTACCAAAATTATTATTTACTTGTTTATTTGTATATTACACACTTATACATAAACATACACCGTACCTTTAAACTATACATAAGAACTGGAAATGACTATTTTTTTAGTCAAGTGTCTTTACATCATGTCAAGCGTTGGTGGCCTAGTGGCCCAGGTTCGCTTCTCGGTCAACGCATTTGACATTTATATATATATTAAAAAAATTGTCTTTACATTACTTTTATTAGTTAGAAAGTTAGTTTCTCAGATCTTACAAAAATAGTCATCTTTGAAAGTTTTGAGATCGCAAGTATAAACGATCAATTTATACTTGCTGACTTTCTTACAAATAAGAGTGTTTTGATATTACTGATAACATTTGAAAAAAAGTAGTCATTTAATTTGAAGATTAATACTTCATATTTGATTTAATGCTATTTGTTCATAAGAGTATTAAAATGGCTAGAAATGGATTTTTATCTTATGATTGCCTGAAAGTTTGTGATGATGGCATTTTGGTTATGTGTTGAACTATTTCCATCATCTAACATTATTATTGAAATACAAGTATAATGTATATAATTAACATAGATGTAATTAAAAGGGATTTGAACTCAGATTTTTAAGCTCTCTGCAGTTATTCACTCTATTCAATATAAGTGATACATGCGACCACATGTATGTGAAAAAAATAAGTGATGGATCCAATATATGTATTTCATGTTTAACCAGCACTCATCAGTTGGTCTGGATCATCGTCTTCTACACATATATTATAATCAGTGCCTGGTTTATATTAATATAGCAAATATACACACTAAGAAGGCTTCAATCTCTCCACTCTCCAGCTCTTCAGCTATCTATATCACTGAAAATCTGATGATGGAATGCACAAAGGCCTTGATGATGCCAATATTATATTTATACCCATGTTGACTTTAAATCAATCTGAACCCTCGTATGTAGGATTTTAATATGTCCATTTAAATACTCAGAAGAGGGATGGGCAGAATACAGGCTGAATATGTAATAATGAAATACAAATATAATGTATATACTTAACATAAATGTAATTAAAGGGGATTTGAATCCAGATATTTAAGCTCCCTGCAGTTATCTATTTACATGTTAAAAAGATAAATGATCTCCGATATATGTATTTCATGCTGAACCAGCACTCATCAGTTGGTCTGGATCATCATCTCTCACACACATATATAATCAGTGCTTGGTTAGAGTGGAGAGGATTGAAGCCTCTCCATTATAGATAATGAATATCTTTAACAAAAAATTTTAAACTTTATTTAAACTTTCTTATTACATACAATGATTAATAATCACATATAATACATTTCAAGTGGTATTATTTTTCTCTTTTCAAGTGTTGCTGGCCTAACCAATGATGGTATTAGCATGTGAAATAAACCTGGATCTTTAGATTTTTGAATATCAAATTTTAACATAACACTCTAACCAACTGAGCCATTGAGTCAAAGGCAACAGTCATTAGAAATTTCATATATTTAGCTCTGTGTCCTCCTAATTTCTCTATTTTTTTTCCTAAGAACAAAATTAATTAGGGCCTTTCATACATTATGTAATCTCACACTAAGCTGACTTGTAGGGCTATTTGGCATTGTCATGTCAGCAGTTTGTTTGAATTTTCTTCTTTGTACTTTTTCCTTGTTATCCAATATTTTTGTATTTTCTTATTCAAATACATGATCATTGATACATATATGGAATGTTACTTCAGACACTTTCATATTCTCTTTTTTAATTATCATTTTGTGTTCTTTCAATTGCTTTTTAATTGATTCTTTTTGTTGCCTAATTAAGGTTTTCTTAATGATAGTTGATGGATAACCATTCTACATGAGAATTTACTCTATGTAGATCTTTCCTTTTTCCAAATCACCGTTTTCTGAACAAACTTCTTTTGTTGTGTTCAATATTGATAATATTGTACAATTCCATGTTTTATGTTTCTGGTGTTATTGGATACATATACCAAGTTGAGTGTGAATTTTTCTGTAAATTGTAGTTTTGATTTTTCCATGAGAAAGTCTTTTCACAACAGCATCTGAGAATGCCAGTTTTTGTAATTGTTCTGATTGTATTGTGAATTTAATTTAAGGAATATGTTATTTTCATTTGTCCAGAATATTTCTAATAGTGTTTTACTATGTGGCCATGCAATAAATGTATTATCACCACACTGAAGGCAAAAACTTTAGTTGGATATGGAATAATATTTATGACTGTAGTTTCAAATTCTTCCATGTAAATATTGCTAATCACAGTAGTCAGCCCACAACCATTCTTTGATTTTGTTGAAAGAATACCATATTGTATTGAAAATATGTTATTGTTATGCAGAAAGTTACTAATTTTATTATACTAACAATAGGAAGAGTTGTTCCTGTTTATAAACTATCATTTAATTCAAAATTCAAGAATTTGCTGGTACTGTCACTAGTCAAGCCAGCAACACTCAGAGAAGAGAGAATAATATTCTTTTATATTAACCTGTGTGCAATTACTAATAGTTGAGAAAATTTAAAAAAAAAATTTAAAAACATGCAATACTAAATGTTAGTTGATGGATATAATCCAACATAATTTCTTCTATTTTATGATGTCTATATATTCAAACTATACTTTTTATTATAAACAAGATTTTTTCTATTATGAAATATATAATTAAAAGATTAAAATTAAATATATATAAAATTTTTGTGTAGATAATTTATCATTATAATTTGTCTCTTAATTGAGATTGTTGTTTAATTTTGTAATCTGATTTCAGGCAGCGAGCTTATTCATTTTTTAAGGATTAGTTCAAGAAATGCAACAATCTAGAAGAAGAAAAACAAATACAAAGAAAATTCTTACAAAATTCCTAGAATTAGTCTTTGTATGTGAAATCAGTAAATGCGGCATGAAACCAAGAAATTATTCTATGATTTAAAACGCTGCTCACATTGGGAAGGAGAGTTTAAAATAGAGGGAAAAAATAAGAAATCTCCAAATCAATTTTTAAAAACATAATATAAAGTAGTTATGAAGCACATACTAAACTAATTGTATTTATTAGTTAAGATTTCATAAATTTTGTAAATTGTTAAAAATAATGGAAAAGTAAACTATTAAAAAAAAAACTCTTTGTTTCAAATCAATTGTCAATTTATTTCTTATATGAAAATCATATAATTTGTTTAGTTTTTTTATTTGTTTACAATTCTTGGAGAATTAAAAAAAAAAGATGCAGTACTTTATATTCATTTATATATAAATGTTTAGAGAATATTAATGTACTGTATAAGTTATATATATAGATAAATATCACAGTTAGTAATGAATATATTAATACACACAGTATGGATTTAATCTCTTTGTAAAATTATTATATTCATTTAAACATAATTAATTAGTGACTATATAACTGTAAGTTGTGATATAAATAAATATATAATCACATTAACAAAATATACTATAAATACTTTATCTGAGCTATATCATTTTAAGTTTGCTATATTTATTAAAGTAGTTTCTTTTCACCTTTATTTATTTGTTATTTTAATATATATCTTTTTTTTTAATCAAGTATTTTTTTTTTTTTTAGAAACAGAAAGAAGAACACGAAGTTTCTCGTCGTTTACTAAAGGAATTGAAAAATGTATTGACCATCAAAGCAGCGGAGATGGAATCACGTGAACAGAGGGCACTAGCAGCTTCACAATCATATCCGATTGTAGAAGCCATTGACAGCTTGGAGATAAACACTTTGTCAAAATCCACTGTAGTCAAAACAGGTCAAGAGAAAAATGCTTTATCACCATGCCAACAGTATTCTGATGTCCAACAACCTGTTGTCTCGCTGACACTAAGCTGTTTCCAACCAGGACTGGTCAGTGAAGAAAGTAGTAGTCTTAACCCTATAGCCCTGCCAATCATTGCCCTCCAACTGGAGAATAAATCGGATAATAACTCCAGCATTTACCAAAACTTAAGAGACAAAGATAGCAATTATGTGCAAGCCAGTTACTCTGATGGTCAGCTAGATGACAATTGCAGGTTCATTTTAACCAATCATAAACCTCCAAGCAACAATCAGGGAAGATTAAGCCAGATTGATGAAGAGACTAATACTGGTACTGACAGCTTGGTGGAGCTACTAGATTCTAAAGAAGACCTGTTTTTTGACAGACACACAAAGAGTGATAAACTTCAGCGCTTAACAGAGACCAACCTCAGTTTTGCCGCCAATGTTGCTTCTATGGCAGTTGCTCGTTCCAATCAAATGAAATTAGCTTCTGAGTCTTTTCTTTTAGAAGAACAGTTTAGCGATGAAGGAGAGACAGATGATGAATAAACAGTTTAGTGAGTTTAAGGCTTTGTTTTTCTATTAAAGAAAAAAATATTGAAACTTTACAATTTCTATAAAATAAAAAGTGGGGAGGGGGCATAAAAAGGCACTCCAGCTGAGGAAGATACATTTTTTATTGTTATGGATTTATGATAAAACAAACTTCACAATGCATGTATTATTAATAAATATTGTGGAACTGGAGAAAGAAAAATTGAAATAAATAAATAAAAAATGTTTACCGTTTATTCTTTAAAACAAAAAATAATAGTCATTTTATTTTATAAAAATACTTTTTTTAAAAAAATAATTCTGAACAAGGTAAAATGCTTGAGTCATAAAAAATTTAAAAGTTAAATGTCTATGTTTGTATGCATCCCTTAGATGTTCATTATATAAATATATGTGTGTGTACGTATAGTAAAATCATATTATTAATTTTGTTCATACAAATTAAGTATATGAATGTTTAATTACCGCTAAAGCGTGTTCAACATCGCTAATATTTAACAAACTAACTAAATCGATTATTCGTCATGTCATATTATTATTATTTTAGAAATGAATTCTGGTTTTTAGATGTTAAAATCTACACTTGACTTCAATTATTAATAGTATTGGAAATATAAATTGAATATTACTTACCATAACAGTAATCTTAAAAATTCTAAATGGCAATGAAATGCTACTATGAGAGCATAAATAAACACAATGAACCATTTTACAAATCACAAAATTTGCAAATATTTAAAATTTTATTGTATTTTTTTTTTTTACTTTTTTAATTTTTTCGAATATATATTTAGGAAAATCCGTGTACCGTACTTACAGTCATTAAGAAAAGTGAAGATAATCCGAACAAATTTAAAACCTATTTGTAATTATTGTAGAAATTGCGAATAAAATCTTATTATTGATTAAAATAAGAATAATAAAATTATATATTTATTAAAAGAAACTATTTTATTTTTTGTACTTATTATATTTGCAAAAAAAAATTATACAAAAAAAACAACAACTAGTTGTTGATTTTTCATCGATTTTATATATAGCATCTATAATAAATAGTACGGGCATTTTTTATAATCGTATACATTTTAATTACACAGCTTAAGCCTAATATATATATATATCAGTTATAAGTATTATTAGCATAATGCTATTTTATTTTAATATTTTTCTTTATGTTGGCAAATTAATATAATTGATAGGAATGAGAATTTATTCTAATACGATAGATATTTTATCGATATAATAATTATCAATGTTAAGCCTGTTTACAACTTTATATGAGTATTGTTATCTTTGAATAAGCTAAATAAATAGTAAAGCTTATATAAATGGATTCTTGTGCTCATATTAAGACAAATTATAGGAAGTTGGTTGCTTTTTTTTTTATTTATTTTGAGTATAATTGTAAAATAGTATAATTATCAAATGTAGAAACATATATATATATATATATAGTAAACATCCATAAATGATAAGAATTTTAGTACTATATTAAAAAGTAAAGTTTTGACAATTTTTTAATAATATAATTTGGAAATTATATTAAAGCACATCAATTCTATCTATTTTTGAATGCATATATTAAAATCTTCTCAATTGCAAGCTTTGAAAATTTATAATGTTCAATATTTATTATATTTTAGCCAAAGACATAGATTCTTAGATGGTTGATATGGCGTCAAGTCTAAAGAGGTTAGTATCTGAAAGTTTTTTTTCTCAATGATGAAACTTTATTCATAAAAAAAAAGGTACAATTACAGTTAAATAATAGGTTTACAAAGAATGGTAAAAATGAAATTCAGGAGCAACATAGTGAAAGAGAAAGGATACATAGGGAAAAGGATGTGGTAAGGGTGTGTATTAACTGTACACATCTTATTTGTTGATACTAATTGGGTTCTGCTTCCTATGATTGAATTTTAGGTCTTGCTTAGTAATCAAGGATTCAGTGAAAGTTTGTTGTTAAACTTTGGAATGTTCTCAATAATTATTGCTTTAAAAAAGGATGAATAATTTGCAGCTTCAATGTCTCTGTTTAGGTCTAAAACACCATTTGTACTAATTTTGTCTTTGAATTATTACTTTTTTGCTCATGAATTACTTCGTTGTAATTCTGTGTTGATTTGAAAAAAAAAAAAATTTATTTTTGAGGCCTCCAATTCACTGGAAGTGGTCTAATAACTTCTAGTCTGATCATTGGAGAAACCTGATTTTTGTGCAGGGAGATATCTTAAGTCATAATCTATAATGTTCAATTCTAAAATTGATATTGAATTAAAATTTAAAATAATTTTCCCATCTACACTGTTTAGCCGCATTCAGCAACTTCCGGTTTGACACAACGATGTCGTATCTTTTTTTCTATGAACAATCTGGGATTTCTTTTTTTCTTTAGTTTTATGATTAATTTTTGTATCTATAATAATCCCTGGGCCATTTTCTCTCTTCCCTGACTGGTTTGCAGTCATAGAAACTTGTTTCACATTTCTAATATCTGATGCAATGATGAAATTCTTAAAACCATCTTTAATATTTTATTTTCCACATTTCCTATGAGCTTTGATGTCCAAATGATTTTTCTGTTTATTCTAACAAGACACTTGGATTTCTAGTGTCTCTATTCTTTTTAGAATTATTTGGTTTGTTTTAAAATTATTTTCCAAGGTTTTATGTTGTTGTAATGATTCCTAGAATTATTTAGCCTAGCCTTTGCCTATTTCTAATGGCAGACATTTGCATAACTGGATTGATAGAAACTCTCAATTATTCTTGACTGAAAACTGTTCTAAAATTTCTTATAAAGATGAAAAAACAATAAAACAGGTATTCACTTACATCTTGGTAAACTTTTCTTTTATGAATCCAAAATTGGACTATGACTTTGGTGAATACTAAATCAAGATTTCATAGGAATTTTAAATTAATAAGTGGAATATATTGAGATGATTTTAAACAGAATCCTGTTTAAAATCAATTATGCTTTATTCTCTTGATTTTGTGGAAGAAGTTAGTGACTTAATTCATCAAAATGATCCACATGTAATCTAACCTAGTTTCAGGAAAGATAATTAGAATATGATATAGAGATTAGTACACTGAGCAAAGATATAATAATTTGAAGTTTGGATTTTATATTTAAAAAAAACTCTTGGGACAAACAATTATCCAAGTCTTCATGGCATTAGATAAGGAGATGTGATTAACAAAATCAAATGGCATAAGCTATCCTAAATATAACTATTTGCCAGAATATTAATTTTGTAAAATATTAAAGAGGTAAAGCTATTAGTTATAATAAGGTAGCAGTTTTTTTTTTTTAATTTAGCTTTAAAAAATTTTATATTGATATAGTTAGAGTGGAAAAAAGAATTTTATTTTGTTCTGAAGATTACACTTTATTGAGTTGGCAATATTTTGATTTTGGTTATGTTAAGAATGATACCAAAGATAACTGAGGAATAGCTTGGAAGTAATGCTATATTTTACTCCCTATATTGAGCTACTAGAGAATGATGTTAGCAATTGAATTGCAGAATCAATTTGTTTTGGTATTTTTTAAAAGTATCTGAATCAATATTAAAAAGAGATATTTTGAAAGATTAAAATTTATTACAGAAAAAAAAAGCAATTTAGATGATGAGGCTAAAATGAAAATGGCAGAGTTATTATTTGCAGAAATTTACAAAGATTTTATTAGAATCCCTAATTAAATATACATGTAAAAATATCATATATATACATTATACAATAAGCTTGCAAATAACTCTTAATAAGTTTTTCAGAATATCTCCAACCTCAGACCGGTTTCTGCTACTGGCTTCCTCAGTGAGGTGCTAAGATATTCAAGCATTAGATTTAAAATATCAGGCCAAGCCCAGCACTTTATCTAATGGATAACTATTAAGTAGAAAATCTGAAATTTTCAGACATTCATATGTCTTCCAATCCAGCTATCTATCTTAAATGGCCATATGGGACTGAACTAAGTTCAGATACACTATATATTAATAGCTTTAGCAATATAAAATTCACCAAAGCTGTAATAGCAAAAAATATAATTACAAAGAAATCAAGTTATACATCACATAACCTAATTTAATAAGCTTGTATTACAAATGTTATATAATGAGCTTGCAAATAGCTCTTAAAAAGTTTTCATCCCCAACCTCAGACTGGTTTCTTCTACTGGCTTTCTCAGTCAGGTATTAGGATATTAATATATGGTGTATCTGAACTTAGTTCAGTTCTATATGGCTATTTAAGTTAGATAGCTAGATTGGAAAACATAAATCTCTGAAAATTTCAGATTTTCTACTTAATGGTATTTTAAATCTAATGCTTGAATATCCTAGCACCTCACAGAGGAAGCCAGTAGCAGAAACAGATCTGAGATTGGGGTTATTGTGAAAATCTTGTTAAGAGCTATTTACAAGCTCATTGTATAATATTTGTAATACAGGCTTGTTAAATTAGTCATGTGATATATTACTTGATTTCTTTGTGTGTGTGTGTGTGTGTATATATATATATATATATAGATAATAGATACGAATAATCTAGACAGATTCATATAATTTTTTTAAGATGGTCAATTAGTTTGATAATTTTTATTGCAATAATCAAAAATATTCTAGAGGTAAATTACAAAGTGCCTAGTAATTAGTCCTAGTTAATTAGATTAAATCATGTCTTAATATAATTGCTAAAACTTTTGAATGAACATTCTTTTTATATAATCAAAATATTGTGTCATTTTTTATCCTTATTTGCATAATGTATTATTCAAAATTTTGATAAAATAATGTCATTCAGATTTTTTAGAATAATTCAGTCTAATGTTACATGGTATTTTAGATTTAGGCTAATATTTTTTTTTTCTTCCTGAAAAGATAATATTAATGCTAATGTGTCTATAATACATAAGTTATTATTTATAAGAGAACAAATAAGAGCCATATATTCTAAAAAAAAATCATATGGAGAAAATTAAAATCCACAGGAAAGACTATATTTGTGTTTTGATTTATTAATCTCAACATGAATTTTATCTTTTGAACATAGATATCTTGATAAGAGTAATTTTATTTATGAACTTAAAGATCACATCTTGAAACTCATCACATTTTGTCCATGTCACATTAGATCAAACATCAATACACGCATAACCAATTCATTTCCTCATCACTGCTGATTTAGCAAATAAATGAAGAGTATACATTTTAACTAGTTGGCTAATTAATTTAGCTAGAGATGTTATTATTTTTTAAATTTTGAACATTATATAATATTGATGAATTATGTCAGTAGATTATATTTAATTTTTTCTACAGAAGTTTAATAAAATTTGTACTTCATCCCAATCTGGTATTGAATTGTAGTTGTACTGAATATTTATAATGCATAAAGCAATTATGTCAATTTGATAGTTGTTGCTTTGAAAAATCACAGATAATTGTTTTCAACTTATACAAGATGATAGTTATGAAACAGAAAAAAAGTGTAATGCATTGAATGAAGTCTATCATACATTTCTTATAGTATAGAAATCTCAAATTGTACATTGTTTAACACTATAACTATGATCAAAGACAGGTATATGTAATAAATCTACACTATTTGTATGGATCAAAATGATGACATCAATAAGAAATGAAGCATTTATTTTGCAAAAGATGAAATTTAGTGGATAAATCCCAATATATTTTAACCAATAATTTAAAAAAGTTCACTATTTAATTAATTTTGATGTGTATTATTTGTTGTTCATAGAAATAATTTGGCAATTATTACCAATGATACCTTGCACTTGTTATATTGCTTTATCTAAAGTCTAATAAAATGCAAACATTGATGTAACTTATTTACACTCCTGATCTTCTATACATTGAAAAATGTCATCCTAAATGCAGTTGACTGATATATCACTTTTAGCCATGCTTTTAAATAATATTTTAACAAATTCATTAGTTTTAAATTTTTTAAAAAATTAATACTCAATCTCTTAGACTCTAAGTAATTATTGCAGGATTTACAATAGCATTTTAAAAATTATAAGAAATGGTTGCATGTTCATTAGCATTATTTTAAACAATAATTTTTTTTTCTTTTAATTATATTGTTTGTTTGTTGTTGTTTTTTTAAAAAAATACTCTGGTAGATGAAATTTGATTTTTTTTTTTATGTTAAGTAATATTTACTAAGGCTGTAACCTCAAGAATGTGCGTGTAAAAATGCGATAGTAGGGACCTCTACAGGTCTTATCCACAAGCTTATGTTTAGGTAATATTATAATTACCAAATTTTAAGTGTATGATACAAAGTAAGTCAATCAGATAGATACCATCTTGAACTGACGTAGAAATATATATATTAATAGTTTGTATGTTGAGAAATTAAAATTAATTTAAAAATTATAAGTTATCCTCATATATAATATATGGAATTATTTATATTTTTCTAGATATTACAAAAAAAAATCCCTAGAGAGAATAATCTAGTTCGTTAGAGTATCACCATAAATTTAGCATTCATGAAACTAAATATGACTAGTTCAATGTTTATACTAGATATTACAGTCAGTTTAGGAACACTTGGAAGATGAGTAGAGTTTAATGACACTTAAAACATTGTATTCTATATCAATATGTGTATTATTACTACTGATAATTTAAAAAGTTTAAATAAAGTTTGAATATTTTAATTTCAATTAGATGATGAAAATACTCCAATATATATCTATTAGTAAAATGCTATTATTACAAATCTTCAGACAATAACTAAGTAATGTGTTTAAATTATTTAATATATGTATATAAAATAACTATTAGATTATATTATAAAAATATGAAAATTTTGAAATTAATCAAAATGCTTTTAATATGAGATTAGTGTGGGAACACACCCATCTACAATATCTTCAAATAATCTCTTAATCCTGAAGAGGATTCTGTAACTGATAAAAATTACAAATAAAATTAAATGGCTATTTTACTCAAAAATGATTAAGAAAGTAAAAAATACTTATAAATTACATATTTTTAGGTAGGTATCTAATTCAATATTTTTTCACTTTAAATTAGTCATTATTGTTAGATCATTGCTTTTTAAACTTTCCGCTGAGGTCTATCAAATGATCCCAATTTCAAGAATGAATAGTAATGAAAATCTATTATAAATATGGAATCATCATTTGTATGAGTGTGGATTGTGATATATAATTTTAATTATATTGTGTAGTGAGAATGCATAAAAAAGCATATAGTTAAGCTAAATAAAAGTAAACTGTGTAGCACATGACATCACCACAGCAGTAATGAGGAAACTTCAAATTGTTGCCTTTTTTCCCCAGTCAACACATTGACACTAATTTTTCAATCAATATTAATTTGGTGCTTATATCTCATAATTTAATAATTTCTAGATTTCACTTTACCACTAAATAACTGATTATTTTCTACTGTAGGATGAAGGCTTTAAGTTTAATCCACTTTTTTCAATGTCTAGCCTCTCATTTCTGCATCACACTAGAATTTTCTTATTTCATCCATCAATCTCATGTGTGGTCTCTTTCTAGGTTTTTTACAACCTTTTCTTTTTAAATTTCAATTGTTCATTTATTATTTCTTTTAGCAATATATTGAGCCCAGCTCCACTTATGTCTCTTAATTCTTTTAATGATGTCCGTAATACCTGTTTGTTCTTTTACTCATGTAATTTGTTTTCATTTCCTTATCATTTCTAACATACATCTCTACATATTTCATTGAATAGTCTGAAGTCTCCATGTTGCTCTTTTGATAAGAGCCTAAGTCTCAGATCCATAAGTAAAAACTGATAACGTATGTGATTTAGAAAATTTTCAAACACACATATATTTTCTTTTGATGTTATTTCTATTAAAGCAATCCATCCAAGCTTAATTTATGATTAATTTCATCCATTATATTTTTATCTACATTAGTAATTTTTCCAGGATCTTTGTAGTTATTAGCTTCTAATTCATCTTTATCAATCTTTTATTTTTTTCTTTTGAGAAAATTTATTGAACATTACTTTAATCTTTTTTAGCATTTAACATTAGTTCTACTTTACTTTCATATATATAATAACTCTTTTAACATTTTTTGAACCTCTAAAACACTGCTTGTGAAAATAATTACATCTGTAAAATGTTTTTGAAATACCCTGTGTAGGTAGATCCTTCTCTAATTAACTTATTAGTATTTTGATAAATACTCTTCAAACTATGAATGACAATATCCTTGGTCAAATCTTGAATGATCCAATGCTTTAATCACTGAAGAAATTTTTATAGAAATAAATGCCTTTTTATAATCCTAAAATTCCAAAATAATATGGCAACTCATATTCATTGGTCCTTTCTCTACTTTTTCTCAATATTTGGATGTGATTTACTATGCTAAGACCAATTTTAAATACTGCATGTTCTTTAGGTTGGTTAAAATCCAAAATTCTCTGAAGACGAGTTGAAATTATCTTGGTAAAATTTTTATATAGAACTGATAAAAGGCTGCTAGATCTGGAATTTTTAATATCTTTATCACTTTCTTTAAATATTAAAACAAAATTACTACAGCATTTTTTCAATTATCTGATATATCTTTATCATTTAGATATTTAGTATATAACTTTGCTAAGAACTTTCTATTTTTTTATCTGACTTCTTATAACATATATTCACCATTATCAGGAGTATTTCCCTTTTTCATAGACTTAGTTGCATGTTTCATTTCATTTAAAATACTGAACAATTAGAAAATATACCAAAATTGGGATATTTTGTTTTATTATTTTTTATTGCTATATAATTCTTCATAGAACTTTTCCTCATATTTTGTGATATCTTTTTTTAATTAATAGTATCATTTTTTATTGCAGAAATAAGCTTTGTATTAATTCTAAAATGTCCTTTTTACACTTTTCAGTCTTTTATTCTCTTCAATAGCTTTCCTTGCTAATTAACAATTATATTTTCTTATATCATTAACTTTTTTGTACCATTTTACAAATCTCTAGATATTCAATCTTTTTTAATGGATCATTTTTATATATTTCTATTTTCCTTCTTTTTCATACATTGCCTTATCTCAGAAGAAAATTTATTGTTAAATTGCTGCTTTCTTGTACTAGTTATCTAAATTTACAAGTTTTAATTTAAGTTCAATAGAATGTTTCTGAAAGTTAGGAATATCAATTGTTAATACTGTTTTTTTTTTTAATAATTTTGGTTTCTCTAGTTTTGCATTAACACATCTTATATTTTACTAATCGATGATCACTTCTTGTGTTGAATATATTATCTTACATCTTGCTATTTCCTGTGTTGAATTTATTAAGAACATCACAATTTTGAAATACATATTTTCTATTAATGCAAAATATAATTGAATTTTACTGTACCTTTATTTGGATGCTCCCATTTTCATTTAGCATGTTTTCAAAGAAAGAATTTATAATATGCAGTTTTTCTTTTTCTGCAAACTCCACCAGTCTGTGTTCTCTCTCACTTCTATCCCCATAACCAAAATTATTCCCTGCACTTTAGCATTAAAATCTTCTGTGACATTTTAAAATGTTGTTTGGTCTGATCAAAAGCCTTTTATGCATCCATATTGAAACCTGCCTATGGTTTTAATTCTTGTTTAAATGTATACAATTCTTTAATGTAAAAGGATATAAACCTTGGGGTTAATGAGTATTAGCAATAACAATAGATTATTTTTTAAATAATTTAATATTCTAACTAATGATAGTCAGATTAATTATCCAGCCATATTTCTTGGCCATCAATCCCATCAAATATTTCTAAATACAGTGGATCTATTCCTTGCGACAATATATGCTATTTATTATTTTTTAAAAATATCTGTCTTACTGCAGATTAGAGGATCATTTCTAAAATGATGACTATCAATAGATTGGGTTCAAATTTTTCCTTATCTTAGATATTTGTCCCTAATATTTACCTACTACTACTCAAAAAAAAAACATGGAGGGTGTCTGTGATAGTAATGTTTAATTAGGTTAGATTGAGAGAGAAAAATGTATACATTGAAACTTTCTTATTGACGTAATTTTATACTATCATTGTTGTTGTTTTTTTTGTATCTACTCTAAGGTGTAAATGAAGTTTTAATTTTGAAAGTAAAAATGAACACTTAATATAAATATAATAAAATTTCTTTACAAATACACACCTTATATAACACTTAGGAATACATTAGAAAATTGAATATACAGATATATTTAAGCAGTATGTAATCATATCGGAAAATTTATTTAATTAGTTTGCATTTAACTTATGAGTTCTGATATGCTTACACACAATACAAAAGAATCATAAAATTATTATTATTTAATTATAATATAAATGAAGATTAGAAAAAATAGTTAATTGATAAATATCAAAGTTATAAAAAATATCAATTATTAATTGAACAAGAAATCAGTTTTATGTTAGAATTGCTTTAGCATTCATAAAAAAACAAAAAATTATTACTTTAAGAAGAAATAAAAAAATTAATGCATATTTAAAAAGAAAATAATATGTTAAAATTATTAATTGTATATTAATAATTTTAATAGTTGCTATCAATATTATTATTTCTTTTGTCAAAGGCCTTTTAATTTAAAATTTATCTTACCATAGCCTCAGAGTTTTCATTTAACTCTTTATTAAATTCTAGGTTCAAACCTTTTTTAAAAAATTGATCAATAAGATAGTTTTATGGTGTTATTAGCCATATTTTGTTGAATTACACTCCAGATTATGCATTCATTATTAGGTAGGAAGATGTTATGGAAAAAAATGGCAGGTAATAAATAATTCTTTATCCTCAATGAATAGTGCAAGTAAAAGGAGACACTTCTACTTTCAAAAACAAATTTATTGCACATTTAGACCAAAGAAGTACAGACTGAACAGCATAATACAAATAAAAGGTTATAAGGTACCATGTGAAAAAAAGAGGAAAAGTTTCATCTTTGAGTTGATACCTTGTACAGGAAATATTTATGATTTGATTGATGATTCAGAAATAAATCATAGAAGCATGATTTCTCTAAAGTTCATTCCCTTTGTTCTCCCAGTTCCAACATTTATCTATGATAAATGCAGCAGAGAAGATTAAAATGAGCTATTAGTAGGTAATATTAGTGTCCATGTTTCAGTTTTATGAAATAATATAAGGTATATTTTGTTGGTTTGGATTGGCATTGTGTCCAGATTAAATGATCTATATTTTAGCTTATTTTCTAGATTTCATGCATTGCTGATTGAGTGGTTTAAAGTTATGATATGTTTAGAAGTGTTGATGTGTACATTTATTTACTAGTATGAAAGATCGTGTTCATTCTTGGTTGGCTTCTTGCCTTTTTTTTGGAGACACTTTAGTCAACAGCAACCTGACAAACAGTGAAGTTGTGGAAGAGCTTTATCCGATTGCAATGGAGTCCCAGATTTGTGCAGCTGTGAAAGGATCAGCAGTGCCCATATCCCTATCCATTTCTTTGTTTAGGATCTGCCAAAATGCTGTGGATATATTCAGGGTCTCTGCCTGGAACACCAGCTTGCAGTACAATGCCCAGATGCAGAACTGGAATTTGAAAGAGACTACATAATTTTACATTTGACTAGTGCATTAATTAAAGTTTTACTCTATAATAAGATTTTCAGCTACCGCATAGTTTTTCATTTTAGCTGTATTGATAAAATTTAACAAATTATCTCTGTCATTCTAATCAGCTTAATTTTATAATGCTGTTATATGGAGTTATTTACTGTTTAAAATAACCCAAAAGTCCTTCACAATTAGGATTTTGAAGCTGACTTAAAACAAGAAAACTTTCTTCCAAAATTTTTTAAACACTAAAATAAAATTAAAATGGCATCTCTCACAACTTTTTTTTAAAATGAATGTCCAGATTACATATAATAAATCTAGAAGTTTTCTTTTATTACATTAATTTAAACAAATAAAAACACATTCTTTTCTTTGTTTATTTAAAAAAATATGACATCAGATTAGCTTTATTTCTAAAAGATGTTTGACCCAGCAAAATACCCTCGTGGTCAAAGAAATGAGATAATGAAAGTGAGAGTACCCATTTACCTTACAATAATAATTTTAAAAATGCATTTCTCTACTTAAATGTTTTTATTCTTGGAAGATCTAGCCTGTATTGTCTATGAATGTTGACTTGCAATTCTAAGATGCATATCATTGGAAAACAATTCAAGCATGAACCTCATTAGAATTATTTCAATACAATAAGTAATAACAACCCAAACAACAAAGAGATGACATATCATCTTACTCAATGAGTAGTCTTAGAGGATGATATACATAGCTGAAATTAATGATCCATCACACATTTAGTCTACATATGTGATACATTTGGATATATGAAATGCCCTGCTATTATAACTTATATGTAAATAAATAATTTTTTAAAAAATGGGTTGGTGCAATGTTAAAGGTAAAACTCAACTTGAAGTATCATAACAACATAAAGCTCTTAAGTCAATTCTAGTCCTCATCCCAATATTAGCAATAAAGGCATAACTAAAACTCAAAGTAAAGAGCTGCCTTCTCACATTTCTTTAAACTTCACAGACTCATCTTTATTATTATGTTAATGCTTACAAGATATTGAAAGCATGCTTAGTGGATTACATTAAGAGTATAAAAATTTCCCATACTGAGAGGATCATATATTTCACTTCCCAGTAAACAATGTTCAAGCTTTTCTTAATTCGTATCTCCATGTGCTTATATCTAAAAATATAATAGAATTTATAATGATACTATATTAGAATACCAAAGTATGCATATTTTTCATAAAATTACTAATTCTTTAAACAAATCCTGGTCACCACTAAGAGTTGTGTTACTTATTTATTTAAGTGTCAAACCTTCCCTCTCTCCAGATACTTATTTATCAGTCTAAGTATTCTAGTTTGGAATGACCTGAAAATTTTTCTATCTCTTAGTGTTCTATAAAGTTAAAGCTTCTTTATGACTTTGAAATGTAATAATTATATCAGATAATAAATGCTGCCAAACACGAGCATCATCTTGTAAGTTACTATGAAGTACAATAGGATATCGAAAAGTAACCGGAATTTTATAATAAAAAATTGTTTATTCATCTTTTAAGTGTTTATAAGTTTAATCTCCTTCATCCATTTAATACAATACACCATACTAAATGGATTTTTCACTTTTCAAAATAGTCCAAAAGCAATTGCAAAGTGAAACCTTTCAACACTGCATCGCTTTTTTTTTTCCCACCATTTTTAAATCAGCAAAAAAAAAAAGAAAAGTCACACAGTTAGAGATCAAGCAAATATGATTGATAGATAAGCTAGATCATGTTAAACATTAATTTAAAATTCTTTCACTCTCAAGACTCCATGCCGGGAATTGTCATAGTGAAATTTGCACTTCTCCCTTTGCCACAAAACAGGATATTTACATTTTACCCTATCAGGCAAATGTTTCAGAATTTGTAGATAAAATATCTGATTGTTAAGTAATTTTGAGAGAAAATGCCATTTTTATCAATAAACAAAAATAGCATTATCTCGACATAGGACTTCACTCACCACAATTTTTTGGAACATTGTGAATTTAACAATTTCATTAAAGCATTTGTAAATGTGTTTCCCCCCAGAACAGCTTTTTTATAATGTGTTTCAAACATTTACAACTGTTTTCTCTAAAAGAATTTCACATTATTCCAATTTTTCAGCCATTATAAAAAATCAACACATACATAAAATGTCATTTACAAAAAAAGGTATTACATGACACCACGATTTCACACAGTAATGTAATTTGGCAGATTGATGTAAACAATCTCCGACAAGAGGTCTGTCACAGCAGAAGCATATATGACAACAGTCACACTAGAAAACAATTCTGAATATTTTTGGATTTCCCCCTCATAAAGCCAATTTATTCTTTTCCAACATTAAGATTACAGTATCACTGTAGAATGTTTAATGGCTCTACAGGTAGTTCACTAACTTGACATAAATATTTTTTAAAAACTTATTCACACTCTGGGGCACTTTACTATGAACTTATTAAAGCATAAACCTAAATTATCTGCATCTGATATTTTCCAATAACTTGAATAACTAATCTTGCTACTGTCTGATATGTGATCAATCTCTACAATGTTGTTATTCCACTTTTTATTTATAATGGATCACACTTCACTTGTGCTTCCAACATTTGTTCCTTCATAATAAAGTACATGTCCATTTTTCAAATCAATTGTATCTTTTTTAGTTTCTTAATAAATTCCAGCTATATCTAATTTAATATTAAACAGTTTTTTCAATTTGTACAATCTTCCTTTAATTGAAAGTGATTTACAACTTTATGCATCAAAATAAAAGGTATCAAATAGCAGTTGCTCTGAGATCAGATGATTCTAAGCCATCTCTACCTTTGACCATCAATTACTGTCTTGACCAGCATCTTTATAGTTTCCTGGGAACAAGGGTCATAATTTAATTTTGATCTGTCATGATTGTAAATATCTATTTTAAAAAACATTTATTTGTGTACACTTTCATTCTGCCTTTAAGAAACCTCAACTAATATTTCATTTAAGAACTATCAAGCAACTGAGAAAAAAGGTCATGGGGTTATTTGATTTTAAACAGAGAGATAAAAAGCCAACAAACTCACTGTACTGACTGATGCATGTTGGTGACAAGCCAATCCATGTTTGTACATCATATTAACAATCAGTAAAGCAGTTGTTAATACAAGACTATATGGAATGTACATTAGGAATTTGCCCTGGTTGTTTTCTTTAAGACGTCAAAGAGGCATCAAAATTTTTTCTTTCAGTTAATAGCAAACTCCTTCTGCATGAGCTGGAAAAAAAAATCCAATTTTCACCTGGTCAATATCAAACCTCAGATCATGGATATGGCAGCTGCTGCATACACCAATCCTTAAACCATGAGATAAAATTTAATGTCATTTAAACTTGCTCAACATTTAAATATACTTCAGTTATTTTGTAGAAAATATGATGTAATCATGAACCATTTGCCACCTACCAGCACCGTAAAATTTATAATGAAGTTCGGCCTCTAAATTTTAATGAAAAGTTGTGTTAAAATTATTATATTATACATAGTTATTGTTTATTTGTAAAGTTATAACTGTTTGGCTTGAATGTAATGGATGAGATGGGATTTCCATTGTAATTCAGATATCGCAACTGAATCTAATTACAAATTATAAGATGTTATGGCTTATCAATGATATGTGTTATATATAGCTCATAATTGTTTATATATTACATTGTATTATCTGTATTCTACACAAAAAAAAAGTAATAGCAATATTTATTTATCCATATAATGTTTCTCAATATTGCAAACTGGGGAGTGGTTTTTATCAGAAATTACAGTTAAATAGATTGATAATTTAATTTAGCAAAAGATATCTTTAAATATCTTAAACATTTCTATAAGCTACAAAGACTTTTTGTACCAAAAATTTACACTGGTTTTTTTTCAATATTTTTGTTTAAAATTAACTAATTAATTGTGAACTGGAAAAAAAAATGCATAGATTAGTATATATGAAGTACATTTCTAGAAAATCTATATTGTAATGATAAATAGTTTATATCATTTCTTATTTTATTTAGTATATATAAGAGCTGATGTGCTTTTGTTTTATATTGCATTTCAATTTTTCTACATGTTGTAATGTTAGAAGTGAAAGAATAAACAGAGCAGATGATCCATTCAGTGATTGATTCTCATAAAACGAATGCCACATATCATAGCAGTTTCAATTGATGTCACTTGTTGGGAATTTCATTTTTATGTAATAATAGTGACAATAAATATCTGAAGCATCATTAATTGTAAATAAACTATGCATGAGAAGATAAATTTAGTATAATTGATTTCCTTATCCAGGCTTACAAATATATTTAATTTTGGGTATCTAATATGCACTATGCTAATATTTACCTGTTATATTTAATCCCATGATAGACAACACACTGGAAACATAGATTCTAAGATTGGAACCTAATTGCTACATTAGAGGAATTGATAGTCATAAGGCATTATGGAGTATTTGACCCTAATGATTGCTATTTATAGCTTATAAATTCCAAAATAAAATATGTAATTAGACGAATGAATGAATTGAAATGAAAACCAATAATAAAGCAAACAATCAATTTATTTACATAAATATAACAAATAAGCATAATAATAAATGGATAATGACTGAATATCTGGTATATACACAATCCAATACTTATCTAATGCAGTTTTGATAGTTAATTACTTTAGAGTAAATTAACGTAAGTAAGAAGAAATGTATCTGGCCTTAAACTTATATGCATGAATTTATTTTTTAAGACAAAAATACAAACATTAGTTTATACTTTTCAATTGTTCACTATGCATGCTTTAAGTTGTATATAATATACTACTTTTGAATAACCTTATTACCAGAAATGGAAAAACTTTTAATGCAATAAATTAAAGATTAAATTAGCCGCAATATTTCTTTAACAAGTTATCTTCCAGTCATTATTAAAACATTCATTTTGGGGTGTCTTGAGATGTTAAGATGGGTACTGCTATGACTTTTTTTTTTCACAATTTGATATTAACTACTAAATATCACATCACTATTCTTTATGCTTACACAAGCTGTTAACACAGAAGCAAAACTCTTCATACAGTAGTGCCATTTAATGCAAACCAGAGTAATCAAAGGATGCAGAAATGTTTGTGTACAAAATCCCTATCTAGTGCCTACTCATCCAATACCCCAACTAGTTTCTAGCCTGTTGCTTTCATCAGCGAGGAATTTTGGATCTGAGAACACTGCACCTAGATTTTACCATTTAATGTAACCCTACAGCAGCCATGTTTTTTCCTTTTAATTAACTATAAAGCTTTGATTCAAAAATGAAAGCACAATAATGTTTTCAATTTAAGATCATTTGCCTGTATAGTCATATAGATCTGATCTCAGTTCAGCATCTATATATTTTTATTTTTTTGGTTTTGTAATAGCCACAGTCTTCATCATCCTATGGGCAGAATAATTTAAAAACCACTAAGAACATCATGATTACCAGTTCCTATGCTTACACAAGCTGTTAACACAGGAAAAACTCTCCATACAGTAGCATCACTCAGTGCAAGCCAAAGTAATCAATGGAAGCAGAAAAGTTTGTGCATAAAATCCTCATCTAAGTGCAGTGCTCTCAGATTCAAATCTCTTCACTGATGAAATCCACAAGCTAAAAACTAGTCTGGAAATGTTGGATAAATAGGCACTAGATAAGGATTTTATATACAAATCTTCTTGCATCATTGATTACTCTGACTGGCACTGAGTGGTGCTACTGTATGGGAAGTTTTATCTCTGTGTTAACAGCTTTTACAAGCACAAAGAACAATGTTCATGTGATGTTTAGTACTTTAATACCAATCCCCAACAATATGATTATGGTGATTGTGATTATCAAAACCAAAAAAATCAAAATGTATAGATGCTGAACTAAGTTCAGATCTATATGACTATATTAAGTGAATGAGCTCAAGTTGGAAATATAATGTCTTCATCTTGGGCTCCTAGCTTTATAATTAACCAAATAGGTAAAAGGTGACTGCTGTAGGATTACATTAGATTCTTAGATTTAGGTGCCGTGCTCTCCAATCCAAAACTTTTTACTGAAGAAAGCTGGAAGCTAGTCTAAAGATATTGGATGGGTAGGCACTGGATAGGGTTTTTATGCACAGGCCTTCCTATGTTCATTGTTTACTAAGGCTTCTATTGTATGGAGAGTTTCACTTCTGTGAGTTTTGAGGTTATCTATAATGTTAATTTGCCAGTTCATTTGTTTATGACAAAAATTGGACTAAAATTATTAGTTTAAAAAAAATCTGAAGTTATCAGTATTGTACACAGAAACTGACAACATCACTAATTCATACATAATTTAGCATCAAGATTTGAAAGCATGTTTTTTGCTTTTAGTGCTTTGGAACAAAAAACTAATTTTCAGTAATTTATTTATATAGTTAAGCTTATTTATGTAAAATATTTGAAAAATGTTTATTTTAAACCAGAACAATTACATTTTGTTTGAAAATTGTTTTTAAGAAAACAAGTTGTTAAAACCATAGTTATGATAAAGCATATTCCATTCAATAATTATTATTTATGAAGAGACAAAGGTTACAATCAAAATTAAAAAAGCCATTGTTACTATTATGTATTTGGTACTTATTTTTTTAATTTGAAAATTTCAAATATCTTTTAGAATGTTTTTCATTTGTAAACTTATATTTGAAATTAATAATATAATGATTATCAATATATGATATAATGTTATGAAATCATACCTGCTAGACCTTTGTCTTATTACACACTAGGGAGTGATTATTTGCCTAACAATGACCAGCAGACGACTGTGTAAACAGAGAGTGATTATACCCTAAAATTTAATCCTATTTGATTATAGCCATGGATAATGACTAGACTGAAGCTCACATCAAGCACAAATCTTACTGCAAACCCAGTCACTAATCATTATCAACCCACATATATTATTATTCTAATAGATGTTTAAATTAGTCTTATCAAAAGTGCTAGATCAAAATACATAATATTCTTACATATATCTAAAATACTTAACTATAAAACTAGAAATTTGTGAAATAATGCTTAAATAATAATTGATTGATTTACTACACAACAAAAAAAAAACAAAAAAAACAATTTAACTCCTCATATTTACATATGTATTTAATCTGTAAAATGAAATATCTACAACAAAAAAACGTTAAAATGGATCTGAGAAATCAGTGAATGGTATAATAGCTCAAATTTATTTAAAGTGTTTAATTCCCCCCAACATGGCTAACCTCATATTCTGAAGGTTAATCTTAATAATTAGTAGACCTTATCAGATTTACAATGTTTTCCATTCCTGACATATTACAAAGGGAATTTAACATTATAATAAAAGAGGGGAAATATCAATGTATTTAAATTAATTGGTTAATAGGAAAATAAATCTTTAGCAAAACTGGATGACCATAAGCAAAGTTATTATTTATTTATAATAGAGTCAATCATCAATTTATTTTGTTTGTTGAATTTAACATGTGCAATCCTTTCTTATGCATTGAAGATGCCAATGGTTAAATTAATGTTAAGATCTTGGTCATTATTTATGTATCACCATGGCTTCATATATAAATGGTAAAACCAGAAGATTTTTCAAACAAACATTTTTTATTGTGCTTAGATAAATGCTGGATATGTGGACATGTTTCTCTTTTTTAGCACATTTCTTTTGTAATCTATGATTTATTTTTTTGTAATCTGTGATTTATTTTTTCTTTCGTTCTTTTTTATTTTTAAAAATAGGTATTGTTTTGTTATAGAGAAGCAAACAAATCTGACAATGATAGGCATAATTGGCATTTATTTTCAGTATTTGGGCAAAATACAGCACCACTAAAGGCTACATTTTGAGAAATATGAGCTGGACTTCTACCTGACTATGATAAATGAATATAAATCCAATGGATTAAAACTCATCTTCATATTGTACCAGTCAAAACATGTTGATCCTTCTAACATGAGCTGGAACTCAAAAATGTACTTCAAACCCAGTCAAGCCTGAGATTTAGGTCAAGGACCAAACTGGATTCAAACCCATTCCCCAAGCTCCAGATCAAACACCTAATGAATATAATGATGGCACATGAGAATTTATTTTTAAAATCCGGCCCACTAGCAGAGCAGAGAAGACAATGAGACTTAATATTATCATATTATAACTTAACTAAATGGGAATATGGATGGTTGTACATGTGGAAGTGGAGAAAAGGTAATTCGAATGACTCAAATAAATTAGATAATAAAATAGTTTAATAATATGACAAATTAATTATATACTGTACATTAATGTGTGTGTGTGAATGAGCTGTCCACCAACTGATAGATAATTACATATTGAAATTCATGCTAAGTGTTCTCATATGCTCTTTTATTAACTAAATAGTATATATAATTTAACACATCTTTGGTGGGTCCGATATTAAAATGCCAATCAATTATTTAAAAAATTACATAAAATGCTATTAATACTTTGGTTTATGGTTCTGAAATGTGGTGACTAACACATTATTTCAGGGAGCATTCCAATATTCATTACATACATAAGAAAAACTATTTTCAAGCCATGTCAGTTGTAAAAATGACTAAAATACATTTAACAATTATATTTGATTATTTAACAAACTATTTCTTGAAAATTCTTTTAATTAAACATTTAGGAGACAGAATTCTTGATCTTTCCCCAAGGCATCTACTTTTAACTATAGAAATAATAGATTATGATGGTGGGATTGAAATAACATAAATTAATAAAGTTAATAACATTCAGCATATATATATATATATATATATATGCTGAATGTATACTAACTGATATATATAGATATATACTGAACAGAGTGCAATTTTAATATTATAACATCAAAACTGAGTCATGAAGCAAAAGAAATAATAAACTAATAAATGGCAGTACTGACATAATGGTGGAGAAATCAAAGATAATGTCATGCTTCTGAATGAAGATGAAATCTAAGACCCCCTTTTAGGGCAGTGCTTAGAAAAGTGATTAGGCATAGCATGACCCAGGCTTACTGGAATAACCAACATGCAGAGGCCTTTTTATGCAAAAAAGGTGGTCCTGGGAAGCTCAACTATCCACAGGACAGGACATAAGAAGAAATCTGTAAGTGGATCCTGTCACAACCCCCAGATTAGAAGCATGTATACACAAAAATAAGCCGAATGTCAGTAATGCAATACAGATAAATGTCACTAACAACATTGAAAAAGATTTACTGCTTAAAATAAATGATCCTTTGTTTTAATGCTATAACTTATACAAATAATATGCTATGCTGCTCTAATATATGTATAGAGAAGATTTAATAAAATATATATTAAGATTTTACCCCTTTCCTTTTCTGCTATTTAAAATGATTCAATGCCACCTTCATGGATTTTGTTAATTACTAGAATATTTAAATATTTGGTATTTTAAGAGTATGAAAAATAGAGTTAAGACTAGCAATTATAGAAAACAAATAATAGGTCACCCTTTCTGAATTTAAATAAATAACATTTTAAAAGATTTCAAAGTGTTAATTAGCTTATTTAATGGATTTACCCCATGTAGAATTGCTTCATTCTACTTGGAGTTGAACAAATAACAAATTTTATATTAAAAACACAAAATAAAATGTTGACTTGTAAAACAATCTGGCAAGTGTACTAATTAATAATACATTATGTTCTGAAGGGACATTAATAACCTTACTTCATGGAAGTTTAATTAAAAGGAGGAAAGAAAAGATTTTGGGAAATTTGGTTCATCAGATTGCTTAAGATTGGTATATTAATAATAACTAAAACAGACATATAAAATCAAGTAATAAATACATATAAAGAAATGACTGCACCAAAGTTAAAGAAAGAGCATATGAGATAGAATTAGATAGAAAAATCAGTTGAGAGCAATTTACATATTAGAAAGAGACAAAATTAAACAAAACATTAGGAGAAATCTTGAAAATAGGGTTTGAGATTAATTAAACTAGATTTACTTTCAGATGGCATGAAAATGATTACCTTGCACAATTTTAATAGTCCATATTGACAGTCTGGCTTGTGCATGGCATCTAGGGATCCATGAAAGTCCTTAGATGACAGCAAGGTTCTATTCAGCATTCCAAAGTTGTCCAGCTAGGCTTTTACTCCATTCTTCAGCAGTAGGATGGTTCGGCAGTGGAAAATGACCTCCATGAGTAAAAAAGGTGATGAGATTTCTACTCAATCATTATTTTAAGTTTCACAACGATGTGGAGTATGTTAACATACAGTTCTCTCAATAGTAGCTAATCTCTTGGTATTTAAAATCAGCCCATTTTATATCCCACTCAGGTATTTGTGAAATGCTTTTAATTTCTTATTTCTAGCCCAAAATCTAATCTTCATTCTAACAAAATCTTACATTTTCTTTATCCATTGTTCTGAAGATGCAATCATTAGATAACATTTCAAAATATATTCAAATCTATTTCCAGATTGGAAATAGATTTGACAAAAATGTTTATAACAAAAGTAAAATCTATTAATCTTATTCCCATTTTATTTTCAGTAAAATTTTAATTAAAAATAGCTTCTCAGGATTAAAACAATATTATATTTCCAACCCTTTTATTATCTTTAGACAATTAAGGTTGCATTTTCCATCATGGATTTAACAAAATATACAATTTAATATAAAAACAATTTAAAAAGAAAAATTTTATAAATGACATAAACAATTTATAAAATTAATATTTTGTTAATATGTTGGCTCCTATAATATATATATACACCTGGGTATCTTTTTACGCGGACTTATTTAACACGATTTTGAATTTATGCGATTCATGTTTCACCGAAAGTCGATCTCTGATAATGCGCTATTACTTTAAATAATAAATTTTGTGCACTTATGTTATATTGAAAGTAATAGCACATTATTGGAATTCAACTTTCATCTTAGTAATTTCAATATTTTCAGTGCTTTATAATAGTAAGATTTTATGCAATAATGAAATTAAAATCATGATTTCCACATTTTATGTATACACACATTAAATTTTACAAGATTATAATGTAAATTTGTTCAAACATTGTGCGTGTTAATTTTGCATTTTAAATCACATTCTGTTTTTGCTTTTTAAAAAAGAATGTAATCAATTATTATTTTCTTATTAATGACACTAATCATTAACGTGCTCTTAAATTCCAACAAGAGTCTGGATATCGCGAGCTTCATAAACAGTTAATAAAATCATCATCTCAAAGATTAATTACTAATTATGTTGTCATCAGAAAACCATTGATACAACATGAGTGTGAAGTTGGCGTTAGTTGTATTTCCTCTTGTGAAAAATTTGATTTTTTACCAGTTTACAAATGAACGTGTTTTTCGGCAAATAGCAATAATAATTAAAACGTATATAAAAAAATGTAAATTACTGTACTGTAAATTATGTATAAAAATATATTATTTTGAATAAAATTAAATATTATAGTTAAAAAAAGTTTGTCTTGTATCAATTTTTTCAAATTTGAAATTTTTTATTAGTCATATTTTATTTCCTTATTTCTTTTTGCATGAATTTTAACGCAATTTTACGTTGGTGCTTTGCTTTTACGTGAATTTTGAAAAATCACAGACCGCATCCCCCCTTTTTCAATATAAGTTACGTCTATTTTTGCGCGATTTTGTTTGTGCATGTTTTCTGAGGAACCTATCTATCGTGTAAAATGAGACCCAGGTGTATATATATATATATATATATATCTGAGCCACACCTATATATTTTAATAAAAGAGAATTAATAATAAAAAAGTATGTTATTGAAAAGTTAAAATTTATAATTTTATGCATGCTTCTCAGAAATATATATATATATATGACTAAAGGAGCAGGATGATACATAAGGTTTGAATTTAGGTTAGTGGATAGAACTATAAAGCTCAATCTTGGGCTAAGATTGACTTCTTCAATATAATATTAAAACTCATCTTCAAAATTGCTAATTTGTCAGCTGTAGAAATTGGTAGCTTCTAAAAAAACAATGGTTGATTTAAAAAAAAATTTTTTTATCCTTGCTAGCAGTAGTCAAAATTTCCATAGTTATCTTTATAACAATAGGAAAAAAATAACTTTACAACATATTCTCCCATTGTTCATGTTTAATCTCAGTTCACTTTTTTAAAATTTATATTTAATATCTTTGAAAATAATTAATTTTATTTTAGAATCATATTTTAAAACAACTCATTTCTTTCAATTTTTTAAAATTTAACTTATTTTGATTTGACTTTTAAAAAAACTAAACCTTTTAAAAATTTTAGAACATATTAGAAATCTTTTTTATTTTTGTAGGTTACATATGTGGCCCATGACAGAAAGATTACAGTTGCCCCTTTCTTGATGAATATTATAAAATTGATTCTGCATTAGATATTGATTTGATTTCAACTCGTAAATTTTTTTTAACTTATAATAATGTCACATTCAGCCATTGTTTTAAAAGCAGAGTCTCAAGCTGGTATCCATAAAAAAAATTGTCATCTTTTGTAATAAAAATATTTTTATTTCGTACTTGATATTATTTACAATTTTTCAATAGAGAAATTGAATTTTGAGTTAATCATTAGATTTGATTACCTACTCACAATGTGGGAATAAATCAAAAATCCATCACCAGTAATAAATGCATAAAGTTGTAAGAAAACCAAAATGGCTACCCCATTTTAGCACAATATGCAATCTACCACCACACATATAAAAAATACTAATAATATATACAGCTAAAGCCATGCTCTATTCTAAGCTTAGAGGAGATGATTAACATGACTATGTTAACTGTTCATGAAAGAAAACCATGATTATGCCTTGTGCTTAGAACCTAATAAATATACACTATGGGAGTTAAGCATGGCTCACTTTTGAGACTTAGATGCTGCTGAATATAATATAACATGGATGGATTTAATGCTGAGGTAAAAACTTCATAGTATCATGAAAACATTGCAGCCTCAAAACAATGATATATCCCTCTAAGAATCGCCAGTATTGAAAGCAAACCTCAGCAAACTTTTTCACATATTTATTAAATTTAGTTTAGGTTTTTTTTAATAATCATTTTCAGTGTTTTACTTTTATAATTTATATTTTTTCTTTGTTAAAACATTCACTCTTTTAAGAGATACAGAGTCATCAAGTTAGTAGGCCATCCTTATCCATACAATGGTTAAACTTACTACTTCCTTGGTATTTCTTTAATGGTGCAGGAGTCCTAGTTTGAGATGACCTGAAAAATCAATCTGTCTCAAGGTCACTTTGAATCATTTCCAGCAGAAATGGTTCTTCTATTTCTGCTTTTTCTGGCTCTACTGTTTACTTTTTCTTGTACAGAATCAATGCTTGGATTTAAATAATTTCTCAATCTAAAATAACTGGTTTTTAAATCTACATTCCTCTTCACTTTTCACATAATTTTTAAATCTCTTTGGATTTATGGTACTCATTCTTTTATAGGTTTATCAGATAAAACATTCTTATATTTAATTATCAGCTATTTCTTTACCGTTTGAGCAGCATAATTTATATACATATATCTTTTTATTTTGGTCTCATCATAATGGATCTTTAATTCTTTTTCATCATCATATTTAATATCAAATTTAGCTTTTGCTCATCATTTTTTCCATCATTTATGTTTTATCCAAATAATCATTTATAATGAAGATATCAACACTTTTATTTTTACTATGCATGGATTCAGTATTTTATTGATCTCTTGTGCATTAAATTTATCCTCATCATAACATTTTATGCCACCATTTTCTTCTATTTCAATGAACTATGTTTCATCACTATTCTTAACTATTATAGTGTGGCAATCTTCTTTCCTTGCTCATTTATTCTAGACTTATTTCACTAACTTTACTTTCTAGCTATATTAAGACCTTCTACCTTAATTATTTTTTCACTCAGTTACTCTATCTGTTTTTTATTGTCTCTCACTTGATTCTCAATTTGGATTTTAAATCGTTTATTTTGGGTTTTATGATCTTCATTTTATTTTTTTAAGATTTTCATTTTGTTTTCTCATTTCTTCATTTTATGTTTTATGATCTTTTTATTCTTTATGGTGTTTTTCCATCTAGCCTTTCATTATTTTCTTTAACCATGCTTCTAATCATGTTTATTAATTCACTTTTAGTAGCTTTCATTTCATTTTCTTGGGCCTGCATTTTTGCTTTGGTTCTCACAATCATATTATTATATATATAAAAATTGTAATCAAATTATTTAATAGAAAATTTTTGCAGAGAGAAAAAAAAACTTATGTTTATTGCTTATTTTATTTATTTATTTTGAATTAGAGTGTCCACACCTCTTTCTATTCTGTAGACTTTCTCTAATATTATCTATTTTATTGCCTCAATAATGTTTAGTTATTTGCTTGCTTAATTGTTACTTCTATTTACCTTATCCTACCACTATCACTGATTACTGATAACTACAGGTTTATTTATTAATCCCTTCCCCCAACAATTTTCTTTTTTACATTTCTCATGAGGCCAAGTATTACTGATTTGTTGCTTTATATATTTCATTAACTATATATATATATATATATATATATAGTTAATGAAATATATAAAGCAACAAATCACTATATATATATATATATATATATATATCAGTAGTTATGACTTATAAGTCCAAAGTAATACAGACATAAATGTAAAAAAAAAGCTAAATAATAGAAAAAGTATTTTAAAACTGAGCTGGATTCAATTTGTTGTTGGATTAAGATCTCAGATACTGACCCCCAAATATAATAAAATCATACTGCTAGACATTTGTTTTATGTCTTATTATGTTAGGAAATGATTATTTGTTCATCAATAACCAGCATGCAAACATGTACAAGACAAAGTGATTATAGCCTAAAATTTAATCTGATTTGACTATAACCATGGATAATGACCAGATTGAATCTTACATCAAGCACAAGCCTTAACGCACATCCAGTCATTTGCTGATCATCATCCATTCCACATATATATTGCTATTCTAATATTCAAATGTTTAAATTAGCCTTTCTTAGATATACAAAAAATACTTGTCTGCAAGATTAGAAATTGGTGAAATGATGTTTAAATAATAATTGATTTATTTACAACAGCAGCAAAAAAAAAAAAAACTTAGCTTTTTTTATATTTTATGTACATAATCAATAAAATGAAATATATATGACCAAAAAAAAACTATTTAGAATGGACTTGAAAAATCAATCAAGTATATAACAGTTAAACTCATTTGCTTAAAATCTTTAATTTTTCAGCCAAACTTGACACCTTAACAAATCTTATAAGTTTTAAAAAGAATGTTTCCATTCCTTTCATATCACAAAGTGAATTTAACATTATAATAAAAGAGGGAAAATATCTATGTATTAAAATTGACTTAATAGGAAAACAAGTCATTAGTAAAACTTGATGATTGTAAGCAAAGTTAATATTTATTTGTAATGGAGCCATTTAAATTGATCTTACCAAATTTTTGTTTTGTTTGTTAGTCTCTACATGTGCAATCCTTTTTTTTTTTCTGCATTGAAGATGCCAAAGATCAACTTAATGTTAATATTTTCAGCCATTATATTATATATTATTATGATTCATATATAAATGGTAAAGCTAGATTTTTCAGACAACAATAATTTTTTTTAGTTGTGATTAGATAAATGCTTCATAAGTGAGCACATTGCCGTTTCTTTAATACATCCTTCTTGTAATGGTTTAGTTTTTCTTTGCTTTTTAAATATTGTGTTTTATTATAGTGAAGCAAACAAATCTGACAATGGTAGGTATAATTAGGCATTTATTTTCAGTATTCGGTCATCATAGAACAACATTAAAGACTACATCTTTAAAAAGATGAGGTCAACACCCAACTGAACCTCTACCTGACTATGGTAAAGAAATATAAATCTAATTGATTAAAAATCATCTTCATAGTTACTAATATGTGAGTTATAGAAATTGTTAAGCTTAAAAAAAAAAAACTATGGCTAATTAAAAAAAAAATTTATTTGCTAGCAACTGTCAAAATTTCCATAGCAATCTTTATAACAATAAAGAAAAAAAAGACCCCTTTACAGAATACTCACCGTCTGTATTTAATCTGCTTTCACTTTAATTTTTTTATTAATATTTTCAAAAATAATCAACTGTATTTACAAATCATATTTTAAATGGTAACAAAGAATCAAACATCTCATTTCTTTCAAATTTGTTGTTTTTTTAATTTATCTCATTATGATTTGCCTTTGGTAAAAACTAAAGTTTGTTTTGAAACTACTCTTTATTATTTACTTTTATAGGTTATGTAAGTGTGCCATATCAGAGAAGTATTAATAGATAGTTTAATTGTAAAAGTAAAATATGCAAGAATGACCAATATTGCCACTAGAATCTTTCAAATCAATGCAGGAGAAGTTATTCCTTAACAAGTAATGAATTTGTTAAGCTAAGTCATTCTTCATAAAAATTGATAAAAAAATGAAAATTTTTGCTGGTTTTTGATAATTGAAATATTTACATATTCCATTTTCGATTTTTAATGTATCAAATAAAATTTTCCATCACTAATTCTCTCCATTTTTGTAACTGCACCCTCACATTAGTAGTAATTAAAATCTTATATTATCTAAATTCTATTTCTCTAATTGTACCTACTCATTATTAGATATTTTGATAATTAAAATATATGTATATAATTGTATTTATATATTGGATTATTTTCATCATCTAATATTAAGTATTGAATATCTTTAGAAAAATTTAATTTTATTTAAATTTTTCAATTGCATTCAATTCTTAATATAGCACACAGATTAGTATATGCACAATGTTTTGAGTAGTAGTATTCTCTTGTCCTTTACAGGTGTTTCTGGCTTGACCCATGATAGTACTAGCATGAGAATCAAATTTGGACCCTCAGATTCTTGATATTGAATTTTAAGATACCACTCTAACCAACAGCCATCCTGCCAAAGGAAACAGTCAGTAGAAATTTCATATACTTATCTATGAGAGTCTGCCTGATTTATCCACTTTTTCCTAAGAACAAAGTTTATTAGTGGTTACCAAACATTATGCATAATCACACTATGTTGACTTAGGGGTTATTCACCATTGTCATGTGAGCAGTTTCTTCAAGTTTTTTTTGTATCTTTTCTATACACTATTTTTGTATTTTCCCAAATGAACATATGTTCATAGGTATATGCATTGTATTCTATCTTAGACATATGTTTTTTGTCTTCTAATTATCAGTTTGTGCTCTTGCAATCACTTTTCAATGGGGAGACTGATCTCACCAATATACATGCTTCCACATTCACATGGTATTTCATAGATGTAGTTTTTGCTTTTCAGCATTTTGAGTTTAGGCTTTATGGATGTTAGAAATTCCTTATAGTGTGGAATACCTCTGGAAAACTTCTGATGTTAAACTGATTGCTTATTTTTCTTAATTTGTCTGCTGCTTTAGGTATGTATGAATTATCCACAGTACCAATAATTTTTTTTTCTTTTGATGATTTTTTTTGTTGTCTATTAAAGGTTTTCTTAGTAACAGCTGATGGATAAACATTCTTTATAAGAGTTTATTCTATATAGATTTTTTTCTTTTTTCAAACCAGTTTTCTGAATAAAATTGTTTTGTTCTGTTCCATAGTTATAGTATAACTCCCTGTTTGTGTTTCTGGTGTGATTGGATGTATAGGCTAAGTATTTTCCGGTATGTGTGGGTTTTTAATAAACTGTACTTTTGATTTTGCCATGTGGTAGTATTGTCTCAAGAACATTCAAAAATGCCAACTTTTGTTCTTTTTCTGACTCTATTCTGAATTTATTGAAGGAAATAAGTTGATGTATTTCCAGAAAGTTTTTAGCAGTGCTCTACCATGTGACATACAATAATTGTATCATCAACATAGTGAAATCAAATTTTGGGTGGATATGGAGTAGTGTTTGTTTTTTCAAGTTCTTACATGTAAATATTGATAATCAGGGGTAACAATAGTGAGTTCATAGCCATCCCTTGATTTTATTGAAAGAATTCTGTGTTGTTCACATGAAATAATTATCAACATATTATTGCAAAAATGATAAATTTTATTAAATGTAATAGGGTAATTTTAAAATAATTTATTTTATATTTCTCACATGATAATTTATAAAATGGTTATGGCATTTTAACATCATAGTATATGCAAGTGATAAATTAAATATGTAGTCCAAACAAAATATAATTATTTTAAATTATAATTACACAATGAAATTTTGCTATGAATTACCAAAAACTATAATTCTCTCCATTTCTGTAATATGCATTTCAATATAAAGACCACAAATATTTTCCAAAGTTTTTACTTTTTTTAGCAAAATGCTGTCCTCTTTTTGAATTTTTATGATGTCATTGGCGCATTTTTATATTTAAATTACTAATGTTTTTAAAATAATTAAATACCATCAAGGAAAAATTTATAGCCTTTAAAATTCTCCCCAAAAAACAAAGATAATTGTGTAAGATTTATCAAAATTGCTGCAATATTTGTTGAATTATAAAGCAACAAAAACAAACTTTTATCTTTATATATTAATATAGATTTTAAAGAAAATATTCTTCATGTGCAGAATATCTGAAATTAATTATTAAGTATATAAGGATAAATCTTACATTGCCAAATTTACTTCTGATAACATTATAATCACTTTTAAACTTTATGAAATGCTTCCATGCTAATTTTTTTCTTTATTGCATACTGCATACCTTGCAATTTATATGTTACTATAATTAAAACAGAAAAAACTCACTATATATATATATTGCCACACATAGCAAGCTAGAGTAACCAATGGATGCCAGAAGGCTTGTGCATAAAATCCCCCTCTAGTGCCTACTCATCCAATATCCCCAGACTAGTTTTCAGCTTATGGCCTTCATCAGTGAGGAGCCTTGGATCTGAGAGCACTAGATCTAGATGCAGTGCTCTCAGATCCAAGGCTCCTCACTGACGTAGGCCATAAGCCAGAAACTAGTCTGGGGATATTGGATGAGTAGGCACTAGATTGGGATTTTATGCACAAGCTCTCTGGCATCCATTGATTACTCTAGCTTGCTGTGTGTGACAATATATATATATAGTGAGTTTTGCTTGTTTTAACAACAGTTATACACAAGCATAAGAGGTGGTAGTCACGTGATGTTTATATGTTATTATAATGTTAACAACCTAACCAAAATATCATCAAACTTTTTGATTTTCTTATTTTTGCAATAAACCCTCCAAGATAGATCAAGTATTATAAATGAATGTTCATATGGGAATATTTTAGTATACAGAGTTTTCCATATATAATTATTTATAAAGCATAACTAATATGTAATAAATAAATAAAAGACAGTATTTTTTAAGTTTTAACATTAAATATTAAATAAATTACAGGAGTACTTTTACTTACTGCATTTGATAATGATTATGAAGCAGTAATCAAAAACAATGTATTATTTAATGTTAAAACTTAAAAAATAGTATCATTTATTTATATGTTACCTATGTATATAATATTAAATTTGATTCTTTGCCATCAAGTGTTAATAGCATTTAACATAAATATTATTTTGTAGAAGTTCTTGGGCTTCCTTATTTTGTGATAAAGATTCATTTATAATTTATGTTCTAGTTCTAAGCGAGAAATGTTAGCCTTAATTAGATAAAAAAGAGAAATTATGTAGCTAAGATGAAATGTAGTCAAGCGTTGGTAGCCGAGTGGTCAGCACTGCCGCCTTACAAGCAGTTGTCCCGGGTTCGCTTCCCGGCCGATGCTTTGACACATGAAAAATAAAAGGTAATGTACTCATTAGCTTGGTGTGCGTAATTCCAAATCAAATGTTTGCATTACTATTACATAACATCGTTTTTGAGATTTTCATTGTTATAGCATAGAAACAAATCAAAACAATATAATTAAATTAGCATCAATCAGCTATACTGTAAATTAAATAAATTATTCAGGTAATAACGTTTATTTGAAATGTTTTCATTTTATTTGTCTATAAGTTTGTTTAAAATTAATAATTTAATCAGATTTAAAATATTAAATTTTTTAAAAAAATTACTTTGTAAATGGAACAATTTCAAATGAGCAGCCAAGCAGAAACGTTTTTTTTTTATCCCTTTAAAACTCTCTATCAATTATTTTAGATTTACAGAGATAATAATAAAATTTCCAGAAGGCTTATGTATATAGCCTTGAGCAGCCACTAAAAGAAATCTGCTAACATAATCACCAATAATTTGCACATTCCAATATTTAAAACATTTTTTTTCTTAATATATATATGTCATTGCAAAATAGATTACAGTTTTACAATATATATATATATAAGTTGAATTATAGGTTTTGTGATTCCCTAAAGTTTCTATATAGATCTTATTGGAGAAATAATAATTATAGATTGTTTTCAGTTTTATATACATTACTAAGTTAAGAAAGAATGAAAGCAGTAACAAAATTTTCGATTTGATTTGAAGAGTTTTCAATCAACATTTATATATATAGTTAGAATAATTTTATTTCAAAATTTGTGAATTGGTAACTTCTATTTTACACGTATTTTTAGATCGCCTTAATGGCGTCACACAATTACATGCAAAGACTACAATTTCTATAGGGTATATACCAATAAAATAGCTAAATTGATAAATAAATCAGATCAAAATGTATTTATCTATATGCTTTGTGCATATCTATTATATATATTGCTTATAATACTTTTTTCATATACTCTTCAATGCAAACAAATTTTTTTAAAAAACTTTTTTATTTTCCTTACATTTTCAACTATCCAGCAGTCTTCATCAGAGCTTTATCAAACCCCCTCTGCTTTAAAGTAAGATATTATCAAACCTCCTCTGCTTTAAAGTAACCTTACTTTAAAGCAGAGGGGGTTTGATAAAGCTCTGATGAAGACTGCTGGATAGTCGAAACTGTAAAGAAAATTTGTTTGCATTGAAGGGTATATGAAAGAAGTATTATAAGTAATATATATATATGAATATATGAAGATATGCAAAAAAAGTAAAAGAGAAGAATAAGAGAACATATCTATTATAAATATTCTTAACTATGTATAACATATAAAGCAAATAATTTACAATTTTATGCTAAATGTTAATTTTTGAAAAAACAGAGAGAGTACTGCAACAATTTCAAATATCCAAGCACAATTACATCAGCCAATTCAATATAGTAAAAACATATGATTAAAGAGTATAGAATCATAGAATATTTGTTAATGAAGAAGTTTATTTATCTAGTGCTTGAATAATATGTATTGATTCACAAATGAAATTTAAAATATTTGTCATTTTGCATTAAAGTTTATTTTCAAAATAATTAAAAACAGAAAAAATATAGTAATTCTTTAAATGTCCAAATAAAGCTCAATATTTATAATACACTCTTTATAAAAAAAAAAAAACTATCAATGTTCTATGTGAATAATATATATTGATCTGCAGCTTTGTGATTCTATGCTTCAAGTTCATTTTTAAAATAAAACAATTAGAAACAGGAAAAAATTATGAAAATCAGTTTCAAATATTTAAGCATGGTTGTGTAGCCAATTTTATGTAACAAAAATGTGTTCAGAATGTTTTGATAAACAGATAGCTTAGTTGCAACAGTTACTTCCCTGTAATCAACTAGTATATCATCTAATTTGTTAAAAGCAGCAACATCACATTGCAGTTTTTATTATATCTCAACATGTAAGTTGTTCACTTTTCTAAAGAATTGAGAACTTTTCTTTTATCATTGGCTGATAAAAAACTTGAAAGGTTAATTATTTAACCAAGTTTTTACATATTACATACAAAACATTTTAAGTATCTTCTGTAAATTCTCTTCTGAACTGACAAAAAATTGCACTATCATCAGCATATTGTACATCCCAAATCCAAAATGAAGTTATTGTTTTTATTTTTAATCAATTCAAATTGAAAATTCCACTGTTAAACCTATATTGTAACTCGATGCCTGTGCACCTATATATAGTTCCAAAGACCACTATTACAAAAACTGAAAGCAATGTTGGAGCAATTACACACCATTGTTCTACATCAATTTTTGTAATGCCTCAAACTTTCTACCAGTAGTAATAAAACTTCCTCTCATTACATTGTGTTAGAAGCTATATAATATGAATAAATTTTGACAGTCAACTAATTTCAAACAAAATCATAGACGTGTCAAACAAAATCATAGACGTGTCCTATTATCTGAATCAAATGCCTTGATTAAATCAATAAAAGTAATATATACATCATTCCTTTGTTCTTAATATTTTTCATACACATTCCTGGCAAGGAAAATCATATCTATAGTGCTTCTTAATTCTCTAAAACCACAATGAGACTCTTGACTGAATGCAATGTATTCAGCAAAATCCTTGAATGTAACTTTGCTATAGTGAATAAAAATGATATTCCATGATGATTTCTGTGGCATTATTAATTCTTTTTATTTTTAAAAATCATAATAGATGCATTTTTAAGATCAGGTGGCACAACTTCATGGGTTCATATATTCCTAAAAAATTTCCAATATTTCCCTCAAAATTTTAGCATTTTTGTAACTAACATATTATCACCATATTTTGAACTTCTTCAGGTATTTCAATAGGATTTTCAGCTTTTCCATTTTTATGATTACAAAGTGCTGTTTTGACTTCACTAGTTGGATAACTTTGGTGACATCTAAAATCTTCATCTCAATTTTTGTATCATTCAACAAATAGTCAAAATACTCTTTCAATCTATTCAAAATATTATATGAGTGTCATTGCTGAATTTAACAGGACTGTGATACTGTTTCTTAGGTCCATATGTTGCTTTTATTACATCAACAAAAAAAAACAACTAGAGTGGCCACAATAAGTGAATATCTATATGTTATTTATAATTTTAATCCATTAATCATTTTAAGGCTTCTTGTCAGTTATTGAATTCTGCCCTTGGATATCAAGTTCTATATTTAATTTATTATTCTACCAAAGACAATATGACATCTTTTCTTTTATTCAAATGATCTCAATTATAGACTTGCTTGTATTAATAATATAATTATTAATCCCATACTTCAATACTATGTCAATTCTAAAGATCTAAATTATCAATTTTAGTGTTTAATATTTAGTAAGATTTAGTGCATACAGTAGATACTTCTAATGAACCAATTTCAATTTTTTGTGAATATGATTGAAGTAAGATCTATTTTTTAATGCAACTATAATTTTAATCTGCTCTTGTGAGCACTCATGTGACAAACTTCTCTTACATTCTGTTTTATAACTATAATGTAATATAGACCAGTATTTTCAAAATGGATGCACCCATGTTTTTTATAAAGATTTTACTGCCTAAACAAATTATGAAGCCAGTCCATGTGTTGTGCAAAAATTTAATAACCGAGTATTTGCATTTACAGTGCCAATATCATTATTTCCAACAATGTTTGGGCAAAGTCTATCATTTGTAAAGAAGAAAAATCCAAATATTTTAATAGTATTGCCATAATAATGTTATACACTAAGGTATAAACCCTTTCATTATTTGAATCTAAGATTGGAGCATAGGTACTGATAAAATGAGCACAAATATTATTGAGCAAAGCAAATTTCACACTATTTGCCTTTCATTGAATATATTGAGGAATTCCAACAATGGAAAATATACTGAATTAGATTTCAAATTCAACACCATGAATTCTTCTTTCATGTAGTGACCTGCCTTTCAAAAAAAAATGTATGCATTCATCTATTCTATTAAACTTTCTTCTTCTGGGAGATAGTTTTACTAAGATTATCTATATCAATCTTAAATATTAATATCTCCTTAGCACAAGTGCAGATCTCCATCCTGGTCCTAAAGAGTCGGTATCAAGTAAAGTTCGCACATTTCATGTATCTATATTTAGAAAATAATTAAATTCATAATACTTACTATTAGTACTTTCATCGCTTTTTGCTTTACAACTATTACTAATATTATTATCATTATTTTTTTTTCTGTAATGAATGATCTGCTAGGCATGATAACCTAGCCAGATTGTCTAAATTAGATCATTTTTAGATTACATTTTCCAGGTGTTTTCCATTTTCATAATAGAGATACTACCCAAATATATAATGTTTGCTTGCTGAAGCTCCTGTCTCAAATCCAATTTTAAATCAACTCATTAGGGATTTAACTAACTCAAAGATCATAGAGGACTGTGAACCTATGAAGCCTGTCCCTGCCATTACTTTTTAATTTCTCAAGGATTTGAGCTGGGGGGGGGGATTCTGTGCATGTATTCAAAGAATAAAAATGTGGTTGCACATACACATACTCCCATTGTATAAGTGTAGTAGAGAGAGATGATCCTGCTAGGAACTGCTCACAATAACAGGACTCTCCGATAACATGTCACTGAAGAAGAAAAAGAGAATGATAGAAAAAAACGTATTGAAAACAGAATCCAATCTTTGATTAATTAGCATCTTATTTTATAAACCAGTCGGCAAAATTTTTGGCCAATCAAATTTTATTTTTTATTCACAGTTAACCTACATTTTTAAAAATCATTGTCTATTGCCTACCTGTAGGATTAATCTGTCAATAGATTAAACATATTCTATAGTGTTTTAAAATTATAAGATCATTTTCAGAGTTCTGATTATTTTTCAAATACATTATTTAACTCTAAATAGTCGGGAAAAGATATATTCTGCAAAAGATAGCTATAGACTTGATTCTAATTTTTTTTTTTGCATTTTTATTAAATATCCCATGTAACTAATTCCAGGTTCTAGTTAACATAATATATAGACAGGGACAATGATAATCATTTTACATTAATTACTCAAATAATTACCCATAATGTGAAAAACATGTATAGATATGAGAATAAGAATAAAATGAAAATAGGCTGTGTTAAAAAACAAAAAAATTAATTAAATTATACCATGTTTTTATTTCTGTATATTAAATGGTTATTATATATTTTTAAATTATATTCATATCTTAGTGCATCTTTCATTTTAGTTCAATTATATAAAATTATCCATCAGCCCAGACAGAAGTCAGATCAACTTCTCGTAGTATAGATACATTTGAATCATAACACTTTTTTTCAAGTAAGCCATGTAACACATCTTACAATTTTAACTTGATATATACATGATTTTTAGAGATGTTTAAACTTAACTTCATATATATATAGTTTAACTTTTTATTCCATCGCACATTATCAAACTATATGATACAAAAACATGTGAAAAAGATAAATAACTTCCAAGATCCACATTTCACACTGAACCAGCACCCATCTGTTGGCCCAGATCACAATTTTTTACACATATCATCATCATTTGTTCAATATAGATATAGCAGATTATTGTAGTTTAATTGAGAGATTTCAAATTTTCTGCACTCACAACTTTGATATAAACTATTTTGTGGAAATATATATAACATTTTATACAAACATTTGAATAGTAAATTATTATTATTATTTAAAGAATTGTATAGAATGATATATATATATATATATATGACAATAGATATATATATATATATATATGACAATAGATGGTGTTCTACCAAAAACACTGTCAAGCGTATGTTTGTTTACATAAACATCAGAGCAAGCATTCACTATCTCTAACTTTAGTTCCACCTTCAGATCATGATTTCAAGCTATTTGCTATCATCAGTGAAGGACAGGAATAAGAAACTAGATCTAAACACAAACTCTGAGCATTTATGAAACAGTTTCTATTCAGCTTGCAAGCGTGAATCTTTTAGACATGTAATGTCTTCAAACTCAACATAGCAAGCCAGATAGCTATATGGGTCTGATATCAGTTCAGCATCACCACATAGTAGAAGCCTCTGCAATATATATCATTGCAAGAAAGACCTCAAAGGTACATTTATGAAAAACAAAAAGCAAGTTAAAACTTGCTAACGCTTGTATTTATGACAATAGATGGCATTCTACCAAAAACACTGTCAAGCGTATGTTTGTTTACATAAATGTCAGAGCAAGCATTCACTATCTCTAACTTTAGTTCCACCTTCAGATAATGATTTCAAGCTATTTGCTATTGTCAATGAAGGACAGGAATAAGAAACTAGTTCTAAACACAAACTCTGAGCATTTATGAAACAGTTTTTATTCAGCTTGCAAGTGTGAATCTTTTAGACACGTAATGTCTTTCATAAATGTACCTTTGAGGTCTTTCTTGCAATGATATATATTTCAGACGCTTCTACTAAGTGGTGATGCTGAACTGATATCAGACCCATATAGTTATCTGGATTGCTATGCTGAGTTTGAAGACATTATGTGTCTAAAAGATTCACGCTTGCAGCTGAATAGAAACTGTTTCATAAATGCTCAGAGTTTGTGTTTAGATCTAGTTTCTTATTCCTGTCCTTCACTGACGATAGCAAATAGCTTGAAATCATGATCTGAAGGTGGAACTAAAGTTAGAGATAGTGAATGCCTGCTCTGACGTTTATGTAAACAAACATATGCTTGACGGTGTTTTTGGTAGAATGCCATCTATTGTCATAAATACAAGCATTAGCAAGTTTTCACTTGCTTTTTGTTTTTCATATATATATAAATTAATATTTTTGGAAATAAACCATGTATTATTTTGCATTACAATCTGATATTTTGATGGACTTGCAACTGTCATTATCAAGGTTAACTTTTGAAAGAAAAATCATTAGATATCAAACAATAACGTGACTCAGTGTGAGATGAGAAATGAGATTCAACTTGAAGTAGTTCAGCATTCACAATATGAGCCTTATCAAAATGTTTATTTCCCTCAGTTTTTTTACCTATTAATTTTAAGTTAATATTTGATCAAATGAGAGATTTTCACATAGTTGGAATACCTTGTGCTTCGACAGTCCTATTTAAACGTAAAATTAATAGGTGAAAAAACTGAGGGAAATAAACATTTTGATAAGCCTCATATTGTGAATGCTGAACTACTTCAAGTTGAATTTCATTTCTCATCTCGCACTGAGTCATGTTATTGTTTGAGATCTAATGATTTTTCTTTTAAAAGTTAACCTTGATAATTGTGGTTGCTAGTCTGTCGAAATATCGGATTGTAATGCAAAATAATACATGGTTTATTTCCAAAAATATTAATTTATTTACATCATATAACTGTGAAAACATTAAATATAATATATATATTATAGGGGACTTGAACTTACAATCTTCATATATCTGCCCAATCTATCCTATACACATGACCACATACATGTGAAAAAAATAAACAATCTCCAATATATGTATACCATATTGAACAAGCCCTCGTCAGTTGGTCCAGATCACCATCTCTCACACATATATACAATCAGTGTTCAGTTTAAATTAAGATAGCAAATGTTTAAATTTTAATGAACAAGCTTCAATTTTCTCTACTCTCCAACTTTTCAGCCATTCATTTTATTGAAAATCCAAGAATGAACTGCTCAAAGTCCTTGTTGATGCCAATATTATTGTCATACTTATGTTGGCCTTAAGTCAATCTGATCCCTCACCGATAGGACCTTAATATAATATGTTCATTTAATTATACAGAAGAGGGCATTTATCTTCTTCACATGTATATGGTTATGTGTATCAGTTGTATGGGATAAGAGCTTCAATGTTCGAATTCAAGTCACATATAATTACATTAAGTTTAGTATAAACAATATATATACATTTAAATATTATGTCCAAAAGATGGCGCTATACCAAAACCGCCGAACAAGTGTAAGATTTGTTTTACATAAACGAAAAAAGAGTCAGAAATTAACTACCTCTTTCATTTGCTCACCCCCAGATCAGCTGATTTCAAGCTAGTTTGCTATCCTCAGTGGGGGATAGAGTACAGAAACTAGATCTAAAACACTGACTCTCAAGTGTTTATGCAAAACGTTTCTATCAGATTGCAAGCGTGAATTTTTCAGACCGGTAAAGTCTTCAAACCCAGCCTAGCAAGCTAGATATTTATATGGGTCTGATCTCAGTTCAGAATCACCATATAATCAAAGTCTCTGCAATATATATCATTGCAAGAAAACTCTAAAGGTACATTTATGAAAAAACAAATACAAGTTAATCACGTAACCTGCTATCACTTGTTATTTATGTCCAAAAGATGGCGCTATACCAAAACCGCTGAACAAGTGTAAGATTTGTTTTACATAAACGAAAAAAGAGTCAGAAATTAACTACCTCTTTCATTTGCTCACCCCCAGATCAGCTGATTTCAAGCTAGTTTGCTATCCTCAGTGGGGGATAGAGTACAGAAACTAGATCTAAAACACTGACTCTCAAGTGTTTATGCAAAACGTTTCTATCAGATTGCAAGCGTGAATTTTTCAGACTGGTAAAGTCTTCAAACCCAGCCTAGCAAGCTAGATATTTATATGGGTCTGATCTCAGTTCAGAATCACCATATAATCAAAGTCTCTGCAATATATATCATTGCAAGAAAACTCTAAAGGTACATTTATGAAAAAACAAATACAAGTTAATCACGTAACCTGCTATCACTTGTTATTTATGTCCAAAAGATGGTGCTATACCAAAACCGCCGAACAAGTGTAAGATTTGTTTTACATAAACGAAAAAAGAGTCAGAAATTAACTACCTCTTTCATTTGCTCACCCCCAGATCAGCTGATTTCAAGCTAGTTTGCTATCCTCAGTGGGGGATAGAGTACAGAAACTAGATCTAAAACACTGATTCTCAAGTGTTTATGCAAAACGTTTCTATCAGATTGCAAGCGTGAATTTTTCAGACCGGTAAAGTCTTCAAACCCAGCCTAGCAAGCTAGATATTTATATGGGTCTGATCTCAGTTCAGAATCACCATATAATCAAAGTCTCTGCAATATATATCATTGCAAGAAAACTCTAAAGGTACATTTATGAAAAAAATGTACCTTTAGAGTTTTCTTGCAATGATATATATTGCAGAGACTTTGATTATATGGTGATTCTGAACTGAGATCAGACCCATATAAATATCTAGCTTGCTAGGCTGGGTTTGAAGACTTTACCGGTCTGAAAAATTCACGCTTGCAATCTGATAGAAACGTTTTGCATAAACACTTGAGAGTCAGTGTTTTAGATCTAGTTTCTGTACTCTATCCCCCACTGAGGATAGCAAACTAGCTTGAAATCAGCTGATCTGGGGGTGAGCAAATGAAAGAGGTAGTTAATTTCTGACTCTTTTTTCGTTTATGTAAAACAAATCTTACACTTGTTCGGCGGTTTTGGTATAGCGCCATCTTTTGGACATAAATAACAAGTGATAGCAGGTTACGTGATTAACTTGTATTTGTTTTTTCATTTAAATATTATATATATATATTTAGTTGTGATTTCTTATATTTAACATTAGTTTTTATTTTACTTCATTATTAGCCAATATTTATGCAATTACCATTTATTAAATTGCAAACTTGCCAAAACCCGATAAATGCTTGAAATTCATCCAACTTACAACTTAAATATAAACATTAAAAAAAATCTACATTATATCAATAAAACAATATCTCTCCGTAATAAATTTGTTTTAAACCTACATTTCTTATATTTACATAATGAAATATCTTAATATATATTTTTAACTAAGATTATTAAGATGGTTTTACATTTATTATATTAATTATATAAATCATATTTTAAAGTTTTCTAAAAAATTTAAGAGCACTTATTTGCTACTATATAGTTTACCTTTCTAAGAATGTTATTTTTAAGTACTTATATGAATCAACTATTGGCATTTTTGCAGATTGATTTCATTAACTGATTGATATTTTTCAGTCTTTGTTGATAAGTAGACACTAGAACATAAAAATAACTCTGGGCATGATTAGCACGTCTTTTAATATAATAGGCAACAGGTTACAATTTAAGGCTTTATTAGGTCTTCTTCCCTAGGCAATACATGACTGAAAGATCACATAATGATCCTTATATAATTATCTCAACAAACAAAATATAAATATGGTTTATTATTTTTACAATGGAAATACACTATTTTGCGTTATTAGTATCTCTTGCTCCATACTTATAAAATCTAAAGAATAAGGTTTGTTACTAGAAACTCAGAATTTACTGTTAATACATGCTAATTAATGTTGTTAATATGTTTTACTTTGCTTTCTGAAACAAATACTAGACCAGTAAGTTGCCTCTGAAGGCTATATTCTGAAGTTTACTATCTTTATCAAAAAAATGAAATTACTTTTTTGAAATACTTTTTATAAATTTAATATATCATTATTCACCGGCTTACCATAAATATCTTTTTCATAACTCAGAGACGAATCCATCCATGTTTTAAAAACATGTCTGACCTTTTCACCTTGTTCTTCAGATCTCTCATATATAAAACATTATTTATTAAATTATGGTTTTAATATTTAAATTTTATGCAAAAAATGTACAAATTAAAGTTTATATATTTTCCTCATATGTTTTGTGAGTTGTAAATTATTAATATCATCATCAGTTAAATACCTTTGAATTATCTTTGGCAACTGCATTTTCAAGTGACCAAATCTACCATTACACGATAAGAATGTGTGCACTTTACATTACCAATCAATCTCTTTACCTATTGTATTAAAATATGAATTTTTAGTTAAGCAGTTTCTGCAAGCACTCATACTAAAATTTGTATAGATATCACTAAATTTACTGATTATAATAGAATGCAACAATATGATCACTCAAAATTAAAAAGTGAGAATTCATATAGTGATATTGTGCATATAGCCATAATAAGTATGTGCACCATAAAGAGTTGTACATAAAGTAAAAATACTTATATAGTTTCTAAGCACTCAATCAGTTCTTTCAGTAGTTTTCCAATATTCAAACACAAAGATTTATGTTGTTTGCCTAAAAACAGGGATATTAAATATTTTTGGTCATGTGGAATGATGATCACACAGAAAAAGTGCTCAGATAAGCTGTTTGTGTCTGTTCTGCTTTGATTTTGATCAGAAGAGAATTAGTAATGAATGTTTCTGTTAGGTAAGATATATCTATTTTTATTTATATGTTTATTCTCTTGCTGCATGGTTATAGTGACATTTTGTTTGTAAACAATTGGTAGATTCTATCTAGCAAATGAACTTTTTTTTGCAATATGAAAGATAGGACAGATAATAAAAATGGATTATTATTATTACTACTCTATTGTATACTTAATATAAACCTTTCCTTTTCTGTTTAGCTACACTATGTATTAATTCTAAGCTATTTATAACCTAAAGAATATTTAGATTAACTTATTTCTACTATTTACTCTTCATTCACTATATGCAGACACTTGCAAGGAATATTTTATTGTGTTGTTCTTTAGAAAAATAAAAAATATCAATTATTATATTTTTTGATGTTTTAAATTAATGAATTGTCATAGATAAATTATGTTATATATCATTTTATTAGAAATTTTATGAAGAATGTAATGAACTTGTTTAACTTTTTAAAAAATTAAAATGTAAAAATTTTGAATAAATATAAAAATAATAATTTTAAAAAATATTAAAATCTTATTTTTTTTTTTTTTTTTCATGAATAATGACTATATATTTTCAGCTTTATTACATTTCTTGGTTGTTGTTTTTTTGATAATATAAACTATGTAATTTTTCCTTAATGCTCTATACAATGCTATATGGAGTTATATTAAAAATTGTCTTATATCAATTCTTCAAAAATTTAATATGATTGCCATTTTCTTGAAGCAGTTTAAATGGTAATAATATAGGATTAATATTTTAAACTTATATGATACTTCATAAAAGATTGTTTATATATATACAAATTTGTCAAGAATTATGATTGACTTTATTTTTAAATAAATAATTTAAACAGAAAAACTATGTCTTAAGAATTTATGTACACATCTTAAAAATTGATAAGAAATTAGATCTGTGAGGTTTTTTTTTAAATGGTTCATAAATGAAATGATTGAAATGGGTTTGACTACAATGGCAATTGAAATATACATGATCCTTTAAATATATAAATCAATTTCATATGAGAATCCTCAGAGTAGCTTAGGAAAAAATATCATGCATTGTCTCACCTTTTACAGCAACTTGACAAATAGAATGATTATATATAAAATGAGTCATCTGTATTAAATGTTATTAATAAAATCCAATTAAAACAATAAAAGAATAAAGAATATGCAAGCAACAACCAGGATATATACAAGAGTTCTGAAATAAATAGTTCAGGAATGTTATATATTTATAACATTAATCACTTAAATTAAATTTAAATGCTATATTGACTATTTTATTTATGCATAAATTACCAGTAAATTGTGTATGTAACTTTGCTATAAACTTTGAAATTTCAGAAAGAGCTTTTGATATAAAAACATAAATATATTTTTATCATTATTTCATGTATTTTAATGCATATTTGTAGTAATGATTGAACCATTTAAATATTTAAGATTTAAATACTATCTTGACTTTGTTTTGATAATAATAAAAGACTTCACATGGGCTTTTTTTATTGTTGATAATTAAAAGAATATGTTTTTTTTTTAATTAATTAATTATTAGAACTTTTTTTTTCCAGGTGTCAAAGCATTGACCTGGAAGCGAACCCAGGACAACTGCTTGTATGACAGCTGTGCTGACCACTTGGCCACCAACACTTGACCTTAATCTAGAAAATAGAATATACAAAGAATTCTGCTTTGAATGTTATAAATTTGTAACAAAATAAATGAATGTAGGCTGAAACTGAATAACTAATTAAAATTGTTTGACAGGTTGGAATTTAAATAATTTTTAAACTTCACTTGAATGATTAAGTATTAAATATTTTCTATAATTTTATAAAATCTTGTTATGAGATGATAATGCAAATTAATAGATTTAAAAAATTAATTTAAATGCATAAATTTATTTGTTGTTTTATAGAAATGTTAAACATGTGATATGTGTATATCTAATATATTTTATATATAATCAATAGTAGTATCAGGCACGAAAATATTCAAAAGTCTGAAATAAGAATTCTATCAATAGTATGTTGTTGTCTCAAGTATTTAATGCAGATATGAAATTCCTGGCTACTTATATTGGTTGTAATGCCATGCAAGCTTGTAGATGTGCATTTCTGCTTTTATTTATATATGTTTATTTATATTTTGATATTCCATACTATAACAGTCGGGGTGAATAGGAGTCTTAATGTATCTACACTACAGGGTGCCACTAGGCCAATTGAACCTAGAAAATTTATATAGTAGGCAGATACGTAAGTTTAAAAAAATATTATTTTATATATTTTGATTCTGACAATTAGCCCATTGTCACTAGCTCAGTGGAACAGCAGAGATTTATATTTTATAAATTCTTATCTAAGAATATAATTAAAAAAAAAGAATAAAATAAGCCACTGCCAGTAATTAACACACAAACATTTATTTATGCACATATATATAAAATTTAGCATTATTATTTTAGTATGTTTACTTTAGCATTTAACTACATTTTTAACTTTTATTTTGAATTTCACACAGATGAATTTAATAATTTATTTAAGTGTTGAGTATGAATAAACTACATAGATTGCATTTGAAAAGAAAAAATATTTTATCCCTGATTTAACCTTAGGCCAAAAGTTCGCAGCCAAACGAATGTCAATCCATCTGATATATTGATGTATTCAATGTAGCATGAATATGACAGCACCCAAAATGACATACTCTCAGGAATGTACATCTGAACAGCATGGTTAATAGATGACATTGACTCTGAACCAAATAGAAATGCTACATCTATCGGTAAGAAGAACAATAAACAAAAGACTCCATAGGAAGGGACTGCGTTCTCATCTTACTATTCCTTCCATAGGCAAAAAAGGGGGTGCGGTGTATAAATCGATCCTGCAAGTAGTGAATTTCATACCACATCTACTAATTACACCGATATATTCAATCCATTGACCCAATTTAACTATGAAACAAATAACCTACGATTACCCTCCCTTAAACTAACATATATAATTTTACAAATCTATGCAGACATTCACGCCCGACTTAAGTTAAGTTTAACGAAAAACAAAATCATAAACTTAAAAAAACAAAAAGAAAAAAAAAGGAAATGATTTTAAATTAAAAAAAAATACATCAAATAACATTATTAATATTAATTTACATTGGTCATATAGGATTCTATTTGTATTATTTACTGAAAGATTTAGAATTTAGAGTTCTTATTGTTTTCAAATTAATATTCCTTAGAGTTCATAAAGTTCTTATGGTTTGAGAAATGTTCATTAGTTATATAGTTCTTACTGTTTTAGAAAAGTTCATCCTTTACAGTTGCTTGCCATTTGGAATCCAGCATTAAATCCCCCGATGATCCTGTGGTCCTCAATATAGAAAAAACGATGTTTCATTTTTTTTTTTTTATAACCACTGAAGGAATTGAAAGTGTGTCTTTCAATCCCTTCACCTCCAACTCTCTGACTTAACATATCTCCATCTTCTCTTAAATTTTCTTCACTCACTCACTCACTCACTAAAAATTTATTTCCAAACTTTTTCTTTTATATGTAAACTTTCGGATCCAATGAACATTTACGTCATCGATGATGGTGATCCTTCCACTGAGGTCCGATTCCCTAATGGATTTCTTTTATTGGCCATTCTGTTCCTATTGTTTTTTCTATACTATCTGACCTTTGCTTATGCATTTTGAAATGCCCAAGGGCTAGTTTACTTTTACTAATTAAAATAATCATTTCCATTTTATATAATAGAATTAATTGAATTATTTTGCAAACTTAAAGATATATTTTTATCTCTAAATCTTTTTAAGTTTTTGCTTTTAAAATACTTTTTCTATTTTTAATAAAGTTTTATTTTAATAATTTTTTTTAATCTGTGCGATTTTATATATATACGAGTTTAAGATAGAATTAATTTTCAATTTTTATGTCTTAAAAAAAAAGAAGTTTTTAAATGTGAACTTTTTATTTTAATTTCATGTTTAATCAAAAAAATAATGTAACAGAGTATGTGCCCATTACAATACATTGCAGGGGAAATCCTAATATGCAATGATTAATTCACTATATTTTAGTGTGTATTTATATAATATTTTAAGGGTATACATTTATGCATGCATTTGAATCACAGACAGACAATGAAATATGTATGTTGTTATGACTGACTCATGAGCTATAGAGGATATAATTTATATTGATATATTTTACATGCATGTCTTATCTTTGTCTCTTCATAGATAATGAATGTATGATATAATCACAAGTTATTATAAACTGTTAATAATAAAGTTATTTATTGCAAACAACATGTATAGTATGACATATGTTGTATGCATGGACCACAACTTCATTCATATTAGGTCATTGGTTTTGAATGTGTCTAGAGATCTCATTCTTATGTAGGCTTATATCAACTAAGTTATATCATGCACATTACTATTTACATAATGCATTGAAGTATAATAAGCAATATTATCAGCATAAAAATAGGATTACACATAATAAAATTTATATAAATTAGACATGAAATCTTTATGGCAAATAGTTAATAGAATCTCATAGAGTTATTGTCTAACAATTATAAAAATGTGATCCTTGGTTTTATAATTTTTTGGATGCATAGCAAAAGCTCCTATCACTTATTAGTAACTTATTGTAACTTTGGCACTGTCAACTTAAAAAGCAAGTTACCTTTTAGTTGTTAAATTATTATTTTATGTGTTAATATAGTTAATAGTTTTACTTGTTAGAAATCTGATTCACTTTAAAAAGAATTGTATTCTTAGTGGTGGATTCACTCTCACCCAAAGCTTAAACCACTACATTATTGATTCTTACACACCTACTCACATATATATCATTATTTTCAACCATTATTGATCCACTGCAGGATGAAGATATTTCCAAGTTCCATCCATTTCCCTTATTTCTAGTCTTTCTTTTATGCATCACACTGGCACATTTTTTTATTTCATTTTTCCATCTCACATTATCTTTTTCTAAGTCTTTTATAATCTCTTGAAATCCAGGTTAAGATTTCAGTTGTCCATCTATTATCATCTCTTTTAGCAATATGTTTAGCCCAACTCCACTTTAGTCTCTTATTCTTTCAATGATGTCAATATCACCTGTTTATTTTCTTACTCTTATATTTCATTTTTGATCTCTTCTTGATAATCCTAACATACATCTCTCCATACTTCTTTGGGTGATCTGAAGTTTTTAAATTGCTCTTTTGTTAAGTGCCTATGTGTCAGATCCATAAGTAAAAACTGATAACATATTAAAAAACCTTCCTTTTAACACATAGGCACATTTCCTTTTAATATTAAGTTATTTCTACCAAAAGCACTTCAACCATGTTTAATTCTATGATTAATTTTATCCTTTATGTTTCCATCTGTGGTAATAATCTGACCAAGATATTTGTAGTTATTAACCTCTTCTAACTCATAATTATAAATTTCTATTTTCTTCTTTTGAGAAAATCGATTGAACATTACTTTAATGTTTTTAACATTTACCTTTAATCCTGCTTTCTTATTTTCATCTGATAACTCTTGCAACATTTCCTGAAGCTCTATATCATTATATGCAAAAACGATTACATCATGTGAAAAATCTAGTTGACTTAAATAATCTGTTATTTTTATTCCCTTAGCTTTTCATTTTAATTCACAAAATTCTTGTTGCAAAACTGCTGTAAAACGTTTTGGAAATATTGACTTACCTTGTCGAACATCATTGTCAATGCTAACCTTTTTAGTATCATTATGTAATATAATTGCTTCTGTTGCATTTTTATAAACATTCCTCAAAATATAACAGCACCTTTGAGTGATAATCCAATATTTAATCCTTGAAGAAATGCTTATAGAATCAAATGCCTTTTCGTATTCTACAAACCCAAAGCATAATGGCAAATCATATTCATTGTTTTTTTCTATAACTTCCCTCAATACTTGGATATGATCCATTGTATTAAAACCACTTTTAAATCCAGCTTGTTCTTTTGGTTGATTAAGATTTAAAGTTTCTGTAAACAAATTGTAATAATTTTGGTAAAGATTTTGTAGAGCACTGATAAAAGACTGACAAATCTGTAATTTCTATCTTCTTTATCACCTTTTTTAAATATTAGTATTAATACTCTATTCTTCCAATCATCTGGTACATCTTTATCATTTAAACATTTGGTATATACTTTTTCCAATAAAATTTCTATTTCTTTACCTGCTTCCTTTAAGATATTGATTATAATTCCATAATTACCTGTTACTTTTCCTTCTTCATAAATATAATGGAATATCTCATTTGTTCTTTTAAAATCCTGGACAAATCAGAAAATATAATAGTTGTAGGAGGTAGTTTTCTTTATTCTTTATTGCTATATAATCTTGATAGAACTTTTCTACACATTTCATGATGCCATCTCTCTTTTTAATAATAGTTTTATTTTTTTGCAGAAATAAGTTTCATACCTTTCACACTCTTAAAAATTTTATTCTCTTCTATAGCTTTTCTTGCTAGTTGACAATTAGACTTTCTTATATCACTATTAGCATTTTTTCACACCATTTTACAAAATTCAATATATTCAATCCTTCTTAATGCATCATTTTTATATAGTTTCATATTCCTTCTTTTTTCATAAATTGTCTTGGCTCAGTACAAATTTTATTCATTAATTGCTGTTTTTTGTACCAGTTATCTTTGTTACAGTTTTTAAAAATATATCAGTTATGTTCATATTGATTTGTTCAAAATCTGTTAATATTTGCAAACACTTGCAAATTCTGATTTGAATTCATTGGAATGTTTCTGAAGATTAGAAATATCAAGTGTGAATATTGTTTTTCTTGATAATTTTTGTCCTTATTAGTTTTGCATTAATATATATCTTACATCTCACTAATTGATGATCACTTCATGTGTTGAATTATTAAGAACATTGCAATCTTAAAATACATATTTCCTTTTAGTCCAAATATAAACCAATTGTGCTATATCTTCATTTGGATGCTTCCATATCCATTTCTGTTTACCATTTTTCTCAAAAAAAGAATTCATAATATAAAGTTTTCTTTTCTGAAAATTTCACAAGTCTATGTCCTCTGTCATTTCTATCACCACAACCAAATTTACCTAAAGCATTTTAATTTTTCAATTGTTTACCAATTCTAGCATTAAAGTTTCCCATGAGGATTTTAAAATGTTATTGGGTCTGATCAAAAGCCTTTTGTATGTCGATATAAAAATCCTCAACTTCTTCATCACAATCAGAACTTGTTAGGACATAAACCTGAATTATCTGCATTTGATATCTGATAGTAAATTGAATAAATAATCTTACTGCTCTGTCTTATATACCATCACTTTTTATTTACAATGAATCATATTCCATTTTTACAGCCAATGTTTGTTATTCATAGTATAGTATATGCCCACTTTTTAAATCAATTGTCTTTTTACCTTTTCTTCTACTTTCACAAAGTTCAATAATGTCCCATTTACTATTAGATCTTCCAATTCTTGCAATATTCCTTCATATGAAAGTGATCTGCAGTTGTAAGCATTGAAATAAAAGGTCATCATCAAATGGCAGTTTGCTTCCACAATCAGAGGATTCTTAGCATCCTTCACCTTCAACTACTGACCACTTGGCTGATTACTTTGAAGCCTCCTGGGAATAAGGACCATGATTTATTTTCATCTGTCATGATTGCAAATATCTATTAGAAAAAAAACCCATTTATACACACATTTATTCTGCCTTTAAAAAAACTTGGCATTTCAATTAAGGACTATCAGGCAACTGAGAAGAAAGATCATGGTGTCTCTTGATCTTAAACTCAGTGATAAAAAGCCAATAAATTCACTGAAAACAATCAACATTGCATTTCATTAGAATGTCTTTGCAATAATCTTTATAACTTAAATGGAATCTAATTCTCCCAGGAAAACCATCTCAAGTTCACCATAGAATATTCTTTTAGAAAGACTTGCATGCTCATTCATTTTGCTCCTACAATCAAATGAAGATGTGACTTTACAACAGCGAACTCTAAAAATCACATTGAGCAAACAATGTTTGATCTTATGATCATGCCCTTGTATATTTTAAATGTTATGGAGCATCATCATCGTCGTCAACCATTAGCAATATACTGCAGGATGAAGGTCTCTCCAAGTTCAATCCATCTTGCTTTTCCACATCATCCCTGTACACTTTCTTATTTCATCCATCCAACTTACATGTGGTCTCTTTCTGGGTCTTTTACAATTTCTTGAAATCCAGCTTAAGATTTCAATTGTCTATCTATTAGCATCGCTCCTAACAATATGCCCAGCCCAACTCCACTTCAGTCTTTTAATTTTTTTTACACAAATATATATATTTATACACAGGCACATATTAATGTTATGACGTAATATATACAAACGAAGGAGATATTTTTTAATCAATTTATTGCAGTTATTAACTTAATGATGATCCTGTCAGATTACTATTATTAGTAAACACCATTTAATTAAGAATTGAATTGTAATATTAATATTTAAAAAATATTTGTTTTTTTAAATTTTATTTTAGTTTTTTTTTATTATTATTTTATTTACTTTTAATAAGAAAAGTTCACCGAAGAATTCTGCTGAATCAAAAAAGAACATAATTACGCAGGTCATAAAACGAATGTTTAAAAAATATAGTAGTATTCAAAAAAACATATATAAAATGAACAAAGAACATACGCTAGCAAGCTAAACTATCCATCCAATTACTACAGCATTTACTCAACTGTGAAAATATTGCGAAGAATAGAAATCTGCCCTGCAATTTAAAAAGTGCAACTAAAGTTTGATTTGACGTTTATGATTAAAAAGAATATAAATGTAAGCGATTCACAACAAAACTTGTTAGCATAAAGATTATTCCAAAAGATGGGGAGAAAAAGTTGTGAATTAATAACTCTCTACCCACAATATAATAACCGGAGCTCCTTTTTATAACGTTGACGCATGCTACCCCCTCCACCCCTTTGTAATTATTAAATTTATTGTTGTGAAATAAGAATAGACTCGTAATTCTATCGTATATAATAATTTGAAAAATGTTTAAAAATTTAATACTTATAAACTTAAAATAAAAAAAACACTTAGAAATTAAACGTCGTTTTTTTTTTTTACAAAAAAAAAAAAGTTTTATTTTATGCATTAAAATGCATTTTACTGGAAAATAAAATAATCCTAAATCATTTCAGGATTATTATTTTTTTAAAAATCAACTTTACATAAACGGAAGGAGGGGGGGGGCGCACACTCATAATTTACTAGATGTTAGTAGCATTCAAAAATATTTAAATCCAGTAATATCTATTTTTAATAACAGTTCGTATATATGTTTAAAAAAAATTCTTCCTTTATATTTTTTTAGTACTTGTATTTATTTTCTCTTGAAATAATTAAAAAACTAATTAATATATAAAATGCTTTTATGCTTTATCATTAAAGTTTGTACTACTGCCTCAATTATTATTATTAGTTTCCATTAAGCCGACATCAACTTTTGGCAATTACTACATGAAAAACGGTTATATTCGTAATCATTAACATAGTATAAGAGTTTATAATTTTTTTCAGCGCATATGATGTTTTATTATTGACAAGTTGTGATCATCTGTCACCAATATCATTGTATACTGCAGCTGTTAAATGGTATAAACATTTGTAATAATACATTCACAAATATAAACATAATAGAAGAAAAGTATGGTAAAATAGAAGTAAAATATTTTAAATTAAAAAACAAACAAACAATATAAATCTTTTTGTGCAGATTTTTAAAGGATAAAAAATAAAAACTTAACATAGGTTTCAGTATAAGATGAGAAATTATTATCAATAAATAAAAAAATTACACTTAAGTGTGACATATTAGTTTGCCAAATCTATAATCAATAACTGTTAAAATAGAGATCATCTTTTTGTAATTGCTATCTCTATACCTTAATAAAGCCAAACTTTAAATATTTTTGATAATTATTAAATAATTTCTCTAGTTAAAGAAGATAACAGTAATGAGTAAAAGCTATATACTCATAATCATCATTTTCAATCATCATTATTCCACTGCAGATGAAGGTCTCTCAAATTTTAATTGAGTTCTGCCCATCACAGTACAAAATTTCTTATTTTAAAAATCTATCCTTCTCACTTGTGTAATTATTTTATGTCTTTTATAATCTTTTAAAATCCAGTTTAAAATTTTAAATATACATCTATTCACATCTTTTCTAGCAACACTCAGCTTCATTTTTATCATTTAATTTTTCCATCTGTTTATTTTTTCATTCCCATATTTCACTTTCAATTTCATCTTGTTACTTCCAAAATACATTTTTCATACTTAATTGAATAGTCTAAATTCTTTATATTGCTTTGTGTTAAATATCAAAGTTTCATATTCCTAAGTAAGAATTGGTAAAACACCGACATTTTATATCTTTCTTTTCAAACAGATAGAACATTTTCTTTCAATATTACATTATTTGTACCCAAATATTTCATCCAAATTTAATTCCATAATTAATTTCATCCATTATATTTTCATTTTTACTAATAACCATTTCTACTTTAATTAATTTTTAAAAAAAAAAATTGACAACTAAATCCTAAAAAAAATTCAGTATAATTATAATTCTAATAAATATTCTACTATTAATTTTATTCATTTAATTAAATTTGATTTTATACGTTTATCTTTTATCTTAGCAATTAATTATAGCTATCAAAGTATAAATTCAAATCACAGTGTGGCTCTTAAAACAAACAAAGATATTAAACTTATAATTAAAAATGTCACGTTAAAATCAGTATTCTTTAATCCCCCCCCCCTTTTTAATATTTTTTATTTTATATAAAGTGTTAAAAATGAATTTCTTAGACAACAAAAAAAAAAAATCTAGTATAAATTTAATCCCTTTGATTCTCATTTTCTGCAAAAATTTAGATGGATGGAATTACTGTGATCAGTATTCCATTTTAGTAATTGATGTAATCTTGAGCAATTTTACAATAAAGAAATAAAAGTTACAATTAACTTTATAATAACTAAAATACAGGCTTATTATATACCTGTACCAATATTTGTAATATATAGAATATATGAGCACAGACTTTCACATGACCCACCACTCTCCACTCTATCTCATAACACTGATACACTTTAACACATATATGTCAAAAAAATAAACAATCATCAATATACGTATTTCATGCTAAACCAGCAATCATCAGTTGGTCCAGCTTATCATCTCTATACATATATGCAATAAAGGCTCAGATATATATTAAGATAGCCAATCTTCATATTTTAATGAACAGGCTTCAATCCACTCCACACTGCAACTCTTCAACCATCCATCGAATTAAAAAATCTGATGATGGAATGCTCAAAGGCCACCCTGAGGCTGAGATTCTAGTCACACCCATGTTGACCTAAAGTCAACTTTATATGGTTTTTTTTTTTTTTTTGATATATTGATTTTTTTTTCAAAGTATTTTCTAATGTACTAAAACGATTAATTTTTTAAATAAAATTAATGTTTTATGTAAATTACCCTTGATAGGTTTTTGAATTTATTGTCCTTAAAAAATATTTTTTGTAAAATTTCTAGGGTGCCATTATTGTTACAATAAATTGTTTATTCAAGGTATTTTTCAACATTTTGTTTTTTTACCAGAAACTGAAAAATCATTAAATATATATATGGGTCAAAAATTAATACTAATACCAAAAAAAAATATTTTGAAATTGATAGAATGTCTGTTGATCATTGAGTGAAAAGAATATTTATTTCCTTTTTTTTTACTTATAATGTGGAAGTAATGAAAGATTATTATATTGTGGTCACTTTTCATTTCAGGTGATTTTTTTTGGCCACCGATTTTTTTTTTTTTTGTAAATTGTTATAATGATCAAAATCTGGGATCGTTTTCTCACAGAACAGAATGCAGTGGAGTATTCCCAAAGGTCAAAGTAAAAAAAACATTGGGGAACCATACAACAACATCTGGATTTATATTTAGAAGAATTTATATAGCATCGACTGCAAGAATAAGATTTACTTGGAGTGATTTTGAAAGTCATTAGGGATTGAACACTGCCAACATGAATAAATTATAAATACTGTGTATATACATATTTGGTTCATATTTTGATAAATGTAACTAATCCATGTTTGGGAGCTTGTAAGTCCTCCACTCATTTTTTGTAAATGTAACTAACAGATTTTCAGGAGATTGTAGGCCCTCCACTCATTTTTTTTTTTTTGGAAAGTAACTATAAAAAAAATTGAGTTAAAGACTAAGAAATTTATCAGAACTTATTTCATTTTTTAAAATTTAGCATTAATTTTGTAAATGTTGAAAGATTGTTAATGAAATTTATCAAAAATATGAACTGCCATCTTGGTAAGCCCTCAAAACTATATATTTATGAAATTTTATCAAAAATACAGACTGCCATCTTAGTAGTTCTAAAAACTCGCAAGTACCAAATATTTTAATGATAATATTTTTAAAAAATTTTTTTATAGTCATATATGTATTTGAACACTTTTTTTAAATATCATTTGATTGTTTTGTAATAAAAAATAATCATAAGTAATGCATATTTTATAACATTACAAATTTAATTTGAAATGGTAGTTTTCCAACTATATATATATATATATATATATATGCTTCATAATAGAGATTAAAAATTTTTTTTATATTAAATGTTTAGATTTAACTTGAAATAAAAACATGAAAGGGTCCAGAAATTACGTCAATTCTTATTTTTTATAAGGAATTAACTTAATTAATTTCTGGATCCTTTCATAACTTTTATTTCAAATTAAATCTAAAAACTCCAATTGTGGTTGAAAAAACAATTATTTATTTCTTTTTAATGCAGTCAATAAAAGCATTTAATATATAAAAAATATCTCTATTATTTTAAGTTCTTAATATTGGCCCAGTAAATGAAAATGTAAAACTATATCGTACTTTAAATTAACTGGACACTTATATCTTATATATATATATATATATATATATATATATATATATATATATATTGTGCCCTTTTGTATGGGTCACCATTTAATTTTTGTGCTAATCTATTAAAAATTTTAAATTTAAGATATATTTGAATATGTGATGTTAATTTTGCTTATGGTAATATTTCAAAAAGTTTAATTAAAGCAATCTATGAATATTTGATATGTGAAATTGTGCTGATATAAAGAGAGACATTTTAAATGATGATGATTATAATATATAGTTGGGAAAAATGGCCATAATCAATACTGCATTAATATATTTAATAAATAAATATTTAAAGCTAAAGTATTTAAAAAGACAAGTTAAAATTAAATGCATATGTTTATTATTGATAAAATAGTGTTATAAAAGAATATAAATATTTTAATTATTGTAAGTACTTAAATAAAAGACTAATATTTGATTTTAATAATATTGGATAATTATTTTAAAATCTATTATAATATCTTATTTATTTAAAAAATATTTATTTTAAAAAATGCAATTGTTAGTTTATTTTTAGACGATAATAAGCGTTTCTGGTGTTATAAAAAACAGATGTTAATTAGATATACACACACATGCTTAGAAGTTATTTAGTAAAGTTACAAAACTATTTTAAAAAATCATGTTATAAAATTTGTAATAATACGTGAGTTATCACGAGATAAAAATAAAGATATTCAATGTAAAATATTAAATCTGATTTTAAAATATTGTTTTAAAAATATAACGTATAAAAGACTTAGTGTATTTTAAATAATTTTATAAAAGTTAAAATTAAAATCAAGTAGGTAAAAATATTTTTAAAAGAGATATTTTATGGATTTAAATAAATGATAAAGATTATTTTAGAAATTTAATAATGTAATAAATATTAAATATTAAATAAGTCATTATTTATTTTTAATTTTGTGTTGTTGGTAAATATGTAAATAAGCCAGCAAAGTTGATTGTTTAATCTACCAATCAAATGGGAAGTTTCTTCCGGTATAAAAGCTCAATTCAATTGTTAGGAGAGGACTTTGTGATTGATTTTTCAAGTTAATTGTGTTATTAAAAATAGCTACGTAAATTTTGTAGACGCTTTTAAAATCATTTTTCAAAATTATAAAAGTGTTTTTGTAAATAAGTTATAGAAATTTTAAATGATAGTCATGCAGTGTTAATTTAATTTTCCCTATCGATCGTCTTTATATCAAGCTCAATTTACAAGCAAATAGTCATGGGAACATCATATATAGTGAAAATATATCGGAAACTTTACTTTAGAAATATGACAAACGCTGGATTAATTCGGAAATTTACAAGATGGAGAAAAGTAGTATTTTGGATAGTATATAATTTTAAAAGCTAATTACTATTGCCTATTAGAAAATAGATATTTTAAAGAATAAATACTTTTGTGTAAAGAAAGTATTTTTGCAAGCTATAAATTTAAAAATATATCTTAAGTAAAGATATTAAAAATGAAAGTAGTTTTTATAAATACTTGCCTTGTTAAGTCTTTATGTTTAAAAGACTGAATGTTGATAATTTTAAAAAGCAAGTCAATTGAAATATAATTAGCTAAAAATCTTAATATAATGGGATTATTATATTGAAATAATTTAAACGCTGGCTGTTTTATAAATAAAGAAGCTTATTCTTACCTGGATGTTTTGTTAAAAATGCGCAAGAAATATGTGGACGTCCCAGTTAATTTAAAATAATTAAATGATAGTTTTTCATAAAACTAAAGACTAAGCTAAAATAATAACTTTTGAATAATATTTTAAAATAACTAAATCAGGATCCTATAAACTATTTTAATTTATTTTATTTTCTTGTGGGGAACTTATTTTTAAAAAAAGAACGTTTTCGTTTTTCATAAACTTTTAAAAAAACATGTGATGGACCGGAAACAGGAAATGGTGTGCTAGTGAATATGTGCCTAGGATTAAAAACTTTATGGTGGAAAAGAAAACATCGCTGGAGTCACGTAATATGAACTCTGTTTTATTTATCTAATATAAAAATTAAATATTATTAATTTATTAAAATAAGATAGGTACATATCTTTAAATAATAACTAAAAAATAATATAATGATTAATTGCATGAGTTTATTTTATAATTAATATAACACGGAATATTTTAAAGTATGATCGTGTGTATAAATGTGAATTATTTTATGAAGCTGTAATTCTGAAGAATATTGGAAGAGGGACTGGATATTAAATTATTATTGATGGTAAAAATTGTAATAATAATAATTTTTATGTATTTAATATGTTTTCTTTAGATCAACCAAATATTATGTTGTTTTGAATGAATGTATGATTATTTTAAAAATACACACACATTATATTGGCAGTGACAGTTTATTTAAATATGCATAATTTGAATTTGTGAAATAAATACGATGCAACATTACATAAGAAGCTTAGAAATAATTATATGATTCTTTCGTTAATAAATTTTGATATTGTTTTATGTTATAATATTAGAATTATATTTATTATTTATAAGTAATTATTTTTTTTATTGCAAGTTAGGAAGAGAGTTAAAAGTCTGTATTTTATTTTGTTTATTGGATAAATTACGTTAAGTTTTATGGAGAAGTTTATCTTTAAATTGAAGGTTTACCAAGTATAGATGATGAAACATAAATAGTTTGGATAATTAATATTTTATTTAAAATTGAAAGTTGTTTTCCGGAAATTTTAAATAAGTTTAGAGGATGTTTTTGTAGATAGAAATTTATTAAGAAGGAGTAGTATAACACATAAAGTAAAGTAATAATTTCACATAGAAAAGAATCATAGAATTTATCTAATGTAATACTTTATGAATTTGAAATTAATGAATAATTTAAATATTATTATTTAATAGTACATATATGTAATGCATATTTGATAAAGCCTGTAGCATGAATTGCATTAAGTGAAATATAAAGTTATAATTAATTATTTGTTATTACATTACACAGATACATTAATTTCTATATTATAATATTAAAGTAGTACTAATAATAAAGTGAACACATACTATTACATTATGGAATGAATAACATTAATACTTAATGATGTAGCAATTTAATTAGTAAAGTTTAATTGTTTACATATGCTACATAAATATTGTTTACATAAATTTTTCTGTATAATAATTGAAGTTCATTGATATTTATTTAAAGTTTAAGTTTGAGACTATACTTCAATACTATTGGTACAGCATTTTAAAAAATGTATAGATTACTTAGTAAGAGTATGAGCTAATAACAGTGTAAACATCTTGTATTATTATTTTCTTATTTTATTTTTCTTTGTTTTTCTAATTTGAATTGTAAATATTGTAAATAAATTCTTAATTAAAGTTAATGTAAATAAATTTGTTTAATTTGTTTTTAAAAGTGTGTCGAGTTCATTATTTTGCACCACAGCATTTGACAGCAGATAATTTGAATAAACATAATATTTGCACAATATGAATTATTATTATTATTTAGAAATAAACACAATATTTTCTTGATATCATTTTATAAGAATTGATTGATATTAACATATAATATTACAATGGTCATAGAGTAATTATAAGGCATAATATAAGAATACAATATTATTTATTGCCACAGATTATTAAGTTGTAAGATTTTGATCTATTCTAAAATTAAGATGCTATATGAAAATAAAAGATATACATATGATTATTTATTTAATGATTGATGATATATTAGAAATAGATAAGATTAGGTTATAGTCTAAGATTAGTATTATAATTATTAAAATAAGTTAGGTGTATTTAGGTTTGATATAAAATCCCATATCATACTTATTTACATGAGTTATCATTACTTTAAGATAATTAGAAGAACCTGAGATTATTTAATTATATTTTAAAAATAAAAGTTAAGATTTATTTTTATTATTATTAAAGATAATTTATTTTATTTCAAAGCCATAAGAATGCTGTAGATGTAGTAATAGGATAGTAAGGAGGTAATAGTATTCTTATGCCATTGAGACAGTGTCTTGGAAGATATTGACTCAATGTAAATCTACTTATTGCTTTGTAACTTTACTTCACAGTCTCATGATTTTGATAAATACTTAGTTAATTAGTACATACTATAGAACTATATTGATTTTAATAATTGATGATAAATTTAATTAGAATATGATATTATAAAGTAAATTAAAGATAGATATGCAAATTTGAATTAAGCATTATAATTTAATTGAGCTAGACGTATTTCAGATTATATTATACATCGAGAAGTAAGGGTACAATATATATATATATATATATATATATATATTAACCTAATAAAATCAATTATCATCGTGATCGTGACAACATACATAGCCATCGATCATCAGACATTTTTAACTTATAAAAACATATATACACTTATTAACTCTAACTATATAGTAACTAATATAGTAACTAGTATAGACAAATCTAGATGTAGTTTAAGCTCAATACATCAATCGCCTCCATAATTAGACATCTCATTTTCTAACCTAATAAAGTATATTCTCGGTGATCTGCAAACTCACCAAAGTGCATACTCAGCCTAGCTCAGTGGTCAGTTAGTTATAAGAAGATTCAGCTGCAGAGATATGCAGTTAAGACAAAGACAAAAATTAAAATCATAAAACAAATTATCATTAATAAAATAAATATCTTGGGAATATAAAAAAAAAAACTGTCATCATTCCCTAATTAAAAAATTTAGAATAAAATAACATCCTCTCTTTATCAAAAACACATTCTCTAAGCTATAAGTATTTGCACTTTTAAACAATGATGATAACTTCTCATGTTCTTGTTAATGAAACCAAAATAAAAAAAATATATCCAATATGTAAATCATTTGCCAATATGATCTGAAAATACTTTTCAGATAGCACAATTATAAGGTAAACTCTTTTAAGCCACACCACAATTGTAATATCAATAATAATTGATCACTTTTTAATAAAAGAATAATTATAATGACAATAATAATATCAGGGTTTCTTTGTTCAATTTAGGAAAATGCTCGACAGTACTGTGCTGTCACATATGACTGGCATTCTGGTCGACTATAGGAAACATTTACTTTACTTCAAAGACAATGTGTCTTCATATATCATGGCAACTAATATATCATTTAAAGAGATGATAATTATACTCAATAATGACATACAATTTTGAATAATACAGCCCTTTTATCCAGAATCTCAGCCAGAATAATAAAAAGACAAGGGTGCTTTTTGTGTCCTTTCATCAACGCAATAAATTAACTAAGACTCATTACTGCAACAATTTAACTAAATGTGAATGGAATAATGTGCAGTCACAGTTAATGACTTGGGAATAAATTCATTTTTACACTTATAAAATGTTCAGTCTGAAGTTTGCAATTCCATAAATAATTCTCATTAAAATAAAATGAAAATATTCCGATCTGCTTAAATTTGTCTATCTGGTATATTAAGTTTTTGAGAGTTTGAAATGATTTCGGACTCAAGAAAAGGTTTTGCAAATATTGTGCAAACACTTATATTTAGCATAAAAAAAATGAATCTACAACAAATATTGACAAGACTATAATTTATTACTATCACAAAAAAAAATATATATACAAATTTATTAAATAATCTCACACTGATACAAAACATAAACCAACATCAATCTGTCTATTGTTTAGGTATGGATTAAAATTACAACTTCACCTGTTTGCAATCATGCGAATTGACTAACTAAAAAGTACATCTCATTTACCAATACACTAATTTATAAGTTTGGTAAGCTTTCTATAAGCTTTTACTTAAAGTTATTGACTAACTATTTTGTTTTTAATTGATTTAATTATAATATGAAATACACAAAATACTAAATTTATTTCTAATACATTTAATTAAGTTATGGTTTTTTAATTGAACAACCTATTTTAATTATGGGTCATTTATCAGAAGTCGCACTCACCATCTTACATTTAACTTAATGTTAACTTAAGTTACGATAAATATTTTATTCATAAGTGTAATTTAAACTATGAATATTACTTAATTATTAACTAACATTAAACATTGCGTTTGAATATTCCTCCAGCAAATAAGTGCAATTTTAACTTACTTTCTCCATTGACTTGCTTGTCAACTACTAGCAAGATTCAGCAGCACAATACAGATATTGATCTAAGTTACTAATGCACTATTGATACTAAAGTGTACCTTGAGGAACTAACACCTCTACCCTAACTTTTATCCTTGCCCTAACTGTTAAAACAAAGCACAATAATCAACACCTTCCATGGTGGAACTATCTTTATATTCACATGGGGAATGCAGAATAACAACGAATGTCTGCAGAGTAAACTACTAAAGTATTTTGGTGGTTTCTTGCCTCTTACTCAGGCATAAAACGAACACACACCAAGTATAATCCTCTCCCAGGATTTAAACAAATTAAGCATCCTAAATGCTATATAAACTCTTGATCGTTCTATTCATGAGAATCAATCACATGGGCTATGAAACATACCCTACCATTATATTTGAACTATTCTTCTCATGGAAAATAAAGCTTTTGGGGAGATCATTTTCATCCCACAAAATAAATACATTATAAGTATTACCTATGCTAATATTAAGTGTATACCAATGCTATATTTAGGCAAGATAAGAAAATACACTAATCATAATAAACCTATGTTACAATGTATACTTTGATCAATATCTGAAATCAATGGACATGACAGGAGAAAAGAATAATAATTTTAATTTTAATGAAGGAATATTCAAAAAGTAATTGGTAGCATACTATCTTAAACCAAATAAAGTGGATGTGTTATTAAAGAATAACTGGGACTAAATTCCTTAATTAATATAGTATAAATTCAATTCAAACATTAAACAAGAAATATATTGTTATAGCTTTTTTTTCCAGTTACTTCTGATAATTTTCAATATTTATTTTACCCGTTAAATATCTAAAATATTTTTCTTTTACATACCTAACATACAAAGTTTATATTTACAATTGTAGGTAATAATATAAAATATATTTTATAGATTTTTCTTTGTATTAAATATAAACTTAACCCAGAATAATTATAGTAAGACATACCTTTGTCATTACAAGATCATTAAAATGTTACTTGACAACCTATGTTGATATAAAAAAAAAAAACATAATTTTACAAATTAGTTTTTTAAAAAAAAATCATTAATTAAACGAATGCCTATTATCTCATTAGCAAAATATTTTTCTGTGAGCGGTTTGTCCAGGTGAAGAGTTTTCATCCAGTCACATTTTACAAAGCATTTTAAAGTAATAAATGCATTTTTTTCTTCTTTAATGAAAAGTTTTATTTTATATAGCACTTCTAATAATAATCAGGTAAAGAAAATTATAGCAGAACTGAAGATTAATTCTCACTTGAATTAAACTACTAAATTTTGGGATCCAAGAAAAAAAAAAAAATTCTAACATAGACGAATGTTTTACCCTAGACGATAAATGTATACAATTTTTTATTGACTACACATATAATTATTAGCTAGCTTACTTATGGACGAAAATGCACACTTTTCCAAGAGACTATTATGATAATAACTGCAGTCGATTTACATCATATATGAAGTTTTAATAATTCCAACTGGTGTATAATACAATATATCGTTTAATTTTATTATTAAGTCACTAAGAGATTTAGTTTTCATTCATAATCTAAGAATTTTATTTTCTAATAGTAACTTCCCCATAAGAATGCACATATATAATTTTTTCTTATATTTACTTCAAGAAAGTTTTTTTTTTTCTAAAAAAAATATGCAGGTGTATAGTTTAGTATTATGATGATTATTAATTATTATTATTATTTTTAGACAATTCTTTGTGAATAAAAACATTTTAATGTATATAATGGTATTATTCATAAAGGCAGATGAGATTACTTAGAAATAGCGCTAAAATTTGTGTCTAGTTGATCTTCCTTTGCTTCTTAATATTTCTTTCAATAATAATAATAATTATTATTATTATTATTATTATTATTATTATTATTATTATTATTATTATTATTATTATTATTATTATTATTATTATTATTATTATTATTATTATTATTATTATTATTATTATTTATACCAAGAAAATATTAATAAGTGATACAAAGTTACCACATAATTATTTCCCACTTGGAAATCATTTGTTTTCCCTAATTTAGACACAATAAGATTTTTCCTGATTCTTTTAGTTAATTCTCTCATTTTAACTTTGTGTAAAACTTTAACTTTCAGGTGAAGCAATAAATTTTTAAATGCAGAAAGTCTTTAACTAGATAGATGGCATAGAACAAGATATCTTACCAAAAGGTTCAGCAAAGCATTATATAATTAGAGTTTTCCTTTGATTATACATTTATTTCTGCAAAATTAAAACAAAAGTCGCATTACTAAATTTCAGCACTGTTCTCTCCTTGAAATACTGATGGCAGAAGATTTCTAAAAAAATGATTTTGATTATGAAATTGGTCATTCTTTTGGACTTTAGCGACCTCTTCCAGAAAAAAAAACATTTGATTATAACATAAACAAAAGAAAGGAAAAACAAAACACACATTGAATCTGAGTATAAACCTAATGATGAAACTGAAATGGAGCTTACACAATCCATAATTATAAACAATAAAAGAAAATCTTTCACAAACCAAAAGATAGACTCAGAAGATGAGGGTTGTAGTTCCATAGCTCCAGCAAATACTATTAAATCTAGCACAACAAGCAGTATCAAGAAGATAAGAAAGACAAGTAACCCTATAATTCCAAACCCATCAAATGGAATAGATAGAGAAGACACATGTGAATCTGTCAATCTTTTTACACCAACCTTTTCAGAAGATTCTCAAGTCCTCCGACCAAATATAAGACCAAAGACCAATTCACCATCTACAAACCCGCTTGCGGTTATCTATAGCGGTCACCAACATAGTGCAGACTATTAATTGTAAGATTGTGGGGTTGAATATAAGAGGTATCAACTCCACTGCCTGTGTATATGACATAAAACACTGGTTTCAAAACAACCTACCACATATACTATTCATGGGAGAAACTAAATATCACATAAACTCCAGCAGTATTATCATGGAAGAACTATCCAAATTGGGTTACACTCAGTTTAGCACTAGTAATGTAGCAGCTGGAGGAGTAGGCATAATTATAAATAGTAAAAATGCTCCAGATAGTTTTAAAATTACTTACACAGACAAAAATATAATATCTATCAAACTCACATATGGAACTACCACCTTTAATGCTATATACATATACACTCCTAACAATGTCAGTTCATATATTAAAATAGTTAATAGCATCAACCTGATAATCACCACCAGTAGCTGGCCAACAGTAATTGTTGGGGATTTTAACACTTCCTATGGAGAATTTGTCAATAAATACCTTCATCTTCTGAATAGAAGCTTTCTTAGTGGGGAAGGTTTTTTTCCAGATAGTGCTTTTTCATTCTATACCAGAAGACACAAATCTTTGATAGATCTGGTCTTTTACACACCCGAATTCCACTACATTATGGAGGCAGTGCTTCAGCCTGTAGCATTCTCTGACCACTTTGCAGTGGTCATCTCAATGCAAATTGATAACCTCACACAACTGAATCACAACAAAATGATTAGAATGCTAACAAAGGCCAACATAACTGAAGCCATCCCATCAGAGGCATATATTCTATTTAGGAAAATAGATATACTTTCAAGACCACCTGAAGAGGCTTGGTTTGCACTAGTGGGAGTTCTCCAAACTCTAATAGTCCAGTACTCCCGCAGGTCAAAGTGCCCAACCTCATTATTAAAGGACCTAGAGAACATTAATGCTCAACTTAAACAGTTCTCTACTGAAAGCAACTCGATAGATGACATCATCTCACTTAAGAATGAATATAAAGTAAAGCAAAAAGCCCTTGCTGAATATGTGTCTCTGAAAAGATCCAAGATATATCTGGCTCCTCAATATTGTTGGACTAGAGGATATCTCAGGTGGGCCCTGGGGCCACAGAAAAAACAAAATACTCCAATACTAATTAAACATCAGGGCACCGGCATGACTGGATACCACATGCTTGAAAAAATTAAACTACACTTTGAAAACAAAAAAAAACAAAACTCATCAGTAGATCATGATTGGACAAGACATTCATCCAGTGATGATCATTTGATCACAGTCCAAGATATTAAAAACAAACTATGCTCCCTTCCAGACAGCATCCATCCTGGAATGCATGGGATACCTAAATTTCTTCTCTCCCACTTAAGCAATTTTACTGTCCCAATCATCATGTTAATGATTGACCATCTTGCGCAAAAGCAAAGGTTCATTAAAAATTTATATCCAGTTGCATTGGTGCCATTTATGAAAAAGAGCAAAGACCCTACTGATATAAACAACATAAGACCCATATCCATGTCTCCACTCTTAATAAAGATTATAGAGGGTGTCATTAAAGATAAGATACAACATAAAATCCTGAGTCATATCATGCCCTCTCAGTATGCCAAAAAAGGCTCCTCAGCACTCATGGCGATTGGTGAAACCAAAATACTCTTGGATTACATCAGAACCAACAGAAAATCCAAGCCCATTGCCATACAACTTGACATATCCGAGGTATTTGACTCAGTAAATATCAGCACACTGCTGAATATTTTGGAGGGCCTTGGTGTTCCCTCCCAGATAATTCAGATATTGGACAATTTACTACACAATAGGGAAATTCACATATCACTCAATGGAGTATATACAAACAGTTTTACTCCGAATACTTCAATTCCACAAGGATCTCCACTCAGTGCTCTCCTGTTTTCCTGCTACATCAATCCACTTCTTAAAGACATTGAAGATAACCTACCTGGAGTATATATACCCAGACTCAAAAGAGCGATCAAAGCAATCGCTTACATGGATGATGTCTTGATCATTCTGCCAACTCAGAAATATCTAAACACACTATATAATATATTGGACAAATATACAAATCTATCAGACCTAAAAATAAATACAGGAAAATCCACAGCTTGGTCTATCCTATCTGGAAAAAAAATCAAATCGCGCTTCCAAGCTGAACCACAGAAATTTCTGGGATTTAATATTTCAAAATCGCAATCAGCAATGTCTAAAGAACTTCAGGCAAAAATCCTCCAGTCCACAGACCAGATCACTAAGACCCTCTCAAAGGTATACCTTTCGCTCTATGGTAGGGTTTCACTGCTAAATATAAAGATTTACAGCAAAATTGCGTACTACCTGCCAATGATGAAAGCAAATAAAACATTCATCAAGAAAATTGAGCAATATTGCTCAAGATTACTATGGAAAGGACAAACTGTTTCCATCAGCATGAGAAACATGCAGGAAAACAAAAGATTAAATGGAATGTCACTACATTCCATCACTTCAATTAACTATCAGAAATCACACACTCTGATATATAATCTAGTCCAAAAGTATGGCCATGACCAGATCACTGAATCCATAATTCCTACCGACACACCACCCCCCAAAAAATTAAGCTGGCTTGACCATCTAATCCTGTCAACAATGCAACAAAATACAAATGCCCATAACAACTATCAAAGCAAGATCAAGCTATGGGATGCCCATCGCATCCTAAAACAAAATAATCAAATCTCTACTACAAGATTAGGAATAACTAATCACAAGCTGATTACCCTATTCAAGTATTGGGATCTAGAACCAAAATACTTAGATTACTTACTTAAAATTAATCTGGATGCCATGCCGGTCAACTGGTTCCTCAGGTATAAAAGATCTATCACCAAAGTCCAATCAATTTGCCACAGCTGTGGCAGGGATGAGGAAACATTTGACCACATAATTAAAACATGCATGGGTCTAGGTAATATTAAAACAATAATATTTAACAATTCAAACATAGACTACTACAAAATACTTAATATAAAAGAATGCATTCGTGGAAGAGATATTCCTACAATCAGGCTGTCAATTTTCATCACCTATGCCATTTGGATTGTAAGGTGCAAGGCACAATACCAACATCCCAAGCCAGATGAAAACTCATTATTTATTCAAAGCATAGAGAAAATTAAACAAAGAGACAAAACTCTTACCACAACATTCATTTTTCAAGAGACATGGAAGCTATATCAGACTCTCTAATAAAGTTAACAAAGAACTTAAACACTAAATACCTAACCTTGTTTAACTCAATAATGTTAGTTCCATAACTCATCTCCATATTTGTAATATATCATCCATATTAATTAGTTTAATAAATGTTTTGAGAAAGGAAAAACTTATTACAATCATATAGTTTTCAGTATTATTTGAATGGTGTTACAAAGCAGTTTAATAAGGAAAATAATAAATACATTTACTTAACAATAATTAACTATGATTTTAATTATACATAAATTATTTTCTACAAATGAATTTACCAGAAGTTACTGTTCTTTATGATAAGACATTTATCTTTTCTTTGCTTCTCTACCCCTCTAAAAATCAACTACTGTTTACGATATTTGTTTTACATTCTATTAATTTGCTCTAATAAACAATATCTTCATTAAATTATTCATGTTCTTTTAAAAATATGATATTGCATGAGGAAATCTATTAGTTATTTACCCAAACCATGCCTAGGTGAGTGAATAGCACACTTTATTAACCAATTATTACTATTGTTATTTTATCTTTTTATTTTTCTTAAAGAATAGCATTGTTTTCTTGCAGAAATAATGCCAAAGAAAAACAAGTGCCCAAAGCACTGGGTTACAGTATATATATATATATATATATGTATATATAGTGTATATACTATATATATATATATATATATATATATATAATACTAGTATATCACACATAGTACATGTAAGTCATTAGATATTTCTGCAGTAAGTTAATATATATATATATATATTTAATGTTATATGAATTTCTATTTTATACTCTTAATGTTTAGATTATATTTAGTATGTTTACTATTTAAATTGATAGATTTATTTTTATTTTAAAACAGATATTTTTAAAAAAATGCCAAAAGAATGTGATCTTTTGTGATTGTTTTAATTAATGAATTTTTCTAGCTTAGTTTTTTTTAAAAAAAAAAACAATTATTCTAAAATAAAAATAGAAACATTTTTAAATAGAAAACTTAGTTACTGATATAACTGGGTACACATTCTAAACATGATATATACAATAAGAATTTAAAATGGTTTTAAAAATGTTAAATTGAAAAAAAAAATATTTAAACTGTTCTCTCATGATCATTATTTTTTAAAAATGAAAATTTTAAGAATAATTCTTAACTGCAAAATGTAAATTATATAATATTTTTCATATTTTTCCTACCTTCTGTTTCATATCTATCAAACAGACATATTGAAAAGATAGATGTTTTGAATGGATTATGGTGATATAACTTAGTTATATATCAATGTTCAAACAATTCTATTGAATTTAAATATATTAAACCAGTAGTTGTTTTATAGACATCAACGCTACATGAGGGCATTGTTTTTCTTGAAAAAATATAACTTACAAACATTCCCAGGCCTTTTTTTTTATTTGAATTCCTTGTTTTTTTACTTTTTTTTATTTGAATTCCTTGTTTTTTAACTTTTTTTATTATTTACAAATAAATTAAACACAAATTTTATTTTATTTTTTGTAAACATTTATTTTTATTAAAATAAAATCAACATTTTTCGTTTTTTTGTGTTTCTTTCTGTTTTTTAAATATAAAACTTAGTACACTTATTACGGTTGTATTTTTGGTTTTCTATTTTTGTTTAAAAATAAATCCTAAAGTTAATAAGCTTTTTTTTTTTTGGTTTCACATTTTTTGGGGGTTTCTTTTTTTCAATGTAAAACTTAGTACGCTTATTATGGTTGTATTTTTGTTTTTCTATTTTTGTTTAAAAAATAAATACTAAAGTTAGTAAGCTTTTTTTTTTGTTTCACTTTTTTTTAAAAATAACATAAACAAATTTAAAATTTATTACAATTTTTTTTTTTTTGGTTTCATGTTATTGTTTTTTTTTAAAAAAAAACAACATTAAATGAATTAAAACTTATTAGTTTTTTTTTGGTTCCACTTGAAATGGTATTATTTAGCCATCATCCCATTTCACCTATTATGTTCCATCATAGTAAGTATCTTTTCCAACAGTTTGAATCCTCACAGTTCACATATATAATCGGAATAATTTATTTTGATATGTAAGTGTATATTTATGTGTATGTGTGGATATGTACACACATTTAATATATATTAATGTCTGTATGTGTGTAATCTATACACAGTTATAAATTTAAAATTAATAAAATGATTTAATTAAATGAAGTTGTGTGAACATTATTATATATGTGTAACCACTTACATATTTATGCGAGAGAAGCCATAATGCAATACATTTAAAGAAGCGTTACAACTCTTTTAAATTAATAATATAAATTTGAAATATTCTCAGTTAAAAACTCTTTTTTTAAATGAATTGGCATATAAATTTCAATTCCTGTGATAGTCTCACACATATATAATAAAATGTTTACAAACTCTTTTAAAAAAAGTTATCTGCTTTTATAAAAAAAAAAGTTGTCAATTCTTGGGAAACCATCTGTAAGCAATCAGCAACAAACAAAATCAACCTATCCTTAGGGTCTTATAGACATTGGCCTCGCTTATTCATTGCAATATTTGAACAATAATTAGAAAACAAATTTCTTAAGATAGCAATTAATGAAACTTGGGATTAAAATTTTAAATGTATTTTAATAACAAAAACTTGCCTACTTCTTAAATTAAATTCTAAAACTCCTAAATGTTGTTAAATAATAACTTATTCAGCTATTATTCTATTACTTGCTAATATTTGTTTTATATATGTTTACTTTATAACCCACCTGTGTGTGTCATTCAATGCACTTATATTTATTTAATCTATATTTAAGAATTAAAATATATTAAATTATAAACAATGTGTTGTGTATCATTCATAGTCCATTTTAAATCTTGGTTAAATTCATTAATACTAGCATTAATTATTAATGTATGCATCAACAAATTTCACATTTATTACGGTTTCTTTTTTTTTGGTATAAATAAATTTTAAAAAACAAGCTGTTCGTGGCTACAATAATATATCAGACATATAGCTTGAACAAAGTGGTCGTTAATTGCAAGAATCGAACAATGTCTAGGTTTTCCTGCACTATGTTCTTTGTCTCATTGAGGTTATCGAGAATACATTATTTGATGTGTTACCTCCTTCAATATATTGTTCAGACATACCCTTTGACAAGGATTTACACCTTAAAACTTGACAACAGAAGTGTGTAAACCCTCTGATAATTATTGCTTGGTCAAATCATGTGACTTCAATAAAAAAAATTAAACTTTATTTACAATAACCATTTATACATAATTGTAAGGCACACACCCTCACACATCACCGTAAAAAAGTGTGAAGTGTGTGAATTCACTGAAATAATTTACTATGATGTGACAATGCAGCCTGCAATATGCAATACAACAGATCTGTTGTATATATCTAACACATAGCCACAAAAATACGTTCAGCCATGTAAATGGCATTTTTATGTGTTTTAGCACATAAATCGCACCATCTCACAGCATGGATGACTATAAAACAACTACCATTAAACCTAATTTTAAAATTTCATTCCAACTTGAAAAAGATCAAAAATTAACCAATAAACAAACAGATTTTCCAAAATCAATAAAAGCATTTAAAAATATTAGCTTTTGTTTCTTTCTATTTGTTTTATACTCTGATTGTTTTATTGTTGTATTTATCTCAATACTGTAAATTCCTCTACTAAATCTTATATTATATTGTACAATAAATAAAAATATTAAAATTATTTAAAAAAGCTATCAATAAAAAAAGCCTTTGTCCCACCATTTGTACTGATAGAACTGCTTTTAAATAGCTAATTGCAAGACAAAGACTTCTCCAGCAGCCTTCCTAAAAAGGAAAAGATATTACCCACCAGATATACAAGTTCCAGATTTGTACAAATTTAATATTTCTTTCCTTTCTGCTATGTCCTGAGACTATTTTTATTTCAATATCTAGTCAAGAGAGCATTGGTAACCTTAAAGCAGGGGTCCCCAACCCTATGCTCCCAGGCACCATGGCACCCGCAGATCATTTTACATGTGCCCGCTGCTATCCGAACATGATAAAAAATTATTTATCTGATATAAATAAATTTAATTTTTAAAATTTTTTATAAATTATTGTATTATATTGTAATCAAATTTTAGGGCATACTATACTTTTATAGCATAAAAATATAAAAGTTAATTATATGTTAAAATTTTATTTTAGAAATAAATATTTTTTTGTACAGTATGTGTATTATTAACAATATCTAACTATAAATTTACATTGAAAAAATAAATGGTGCCCGCTATCTGGTTGAAAAAAATAAATGGTGCCCACCACCTGGCCGGTATTATAGAATGTGCTCTTAAGTGCAAAAAGGTTGGAGACCCCTGCCTTAAAGAAACCCAGATACAATTTGAGGTAACAAAAAACAAATTTATTCAATATTAAATAGCAAAATAAAAAAAGAAATAAAGAGTAAATAACAATTAAAAATTATAATTCATTTCATTTGTGTCTTAAATGAAGAAAGTTCTTTATACATCAGTTCTAGTATGACTACATTTTATGCATATACATTATGAATGATGAACCTAAACTTTGACAATTATCATATCAACAATATGCAGACTATTCACTGCTGATGCACTATGTGATACATACACTCAGTTATTCACTTCATTACTCACACACACATTGAAAAGTCTTAGTGGTTTTTGTTTATTTTTGCATGATTATATCTCATTTGCATAATATATATATATATATATATATATATATATATCATATATATATATATATATATATATATATATATATATATATATATATATATAAAGGTATGATTGCTATATGTACATTTTTTAGAGTATCATAAGAAAAATAAGAGGATATTTTATTCATATGTTAGCTGTATATATGATTAAATAATAAAATGCATTTATATTATGTATATAAACAATTTCTGCACCATGCTCTAAAAATGAGGCTCTTAATCATACAAATAATCCTCTAATTTTGCAGGTCTTCTCTATTCCTGCACCTTACTCTAGAAATAAGGCTCTTAATTATATAAATAATCCTTTAATTTTGCAAGTCTTCTGTATATGCATCCTCTTCTAGAAAAAAGTATTTCTTCCTTTTCTTGGGAAGTTACAATTACTTCTCGTTGGAACTCACTTGATGTAACATTATTTTTTATTGGTTGAATAGTTTTATTCTTGATTGGATCATTTTTTCCCACTTAATCTATTTCAACAGTTTACCCCGCCTCCTTTACAATAAAATTTTCATCATTTGCTGATTTAATACTAATGCTATCTACAACTGGAGTCCTAATTTCATAATGCCATAAATAATTTATATGTTTCTTTATCTTTTTTCTGTTATGTAATTATATTAATCTTATTTATCTAGATGGGTATTTTTAATATTTCTTTTGATATTCATTTATTTTTTAAGTATTTCATATTCAATGCTTTCTCCTATTTTAGCATTTTCATAATCCACAGAGTTATTTAAATTTTTCTTTTTGTAAATAGCATTAATTTAGAGTTTATGGAATTAATATAATTCATCTCTATCAGATTTTGCTGACACTCATAAATATAAGCAGGCATAATAAAACATTCATGTGGCCAATCTGCTTTCCAGATTTATATAACAGTTCATATTTACCCAGCATAACACATGTTGGCTTATATGTTCTGAATTTTTTATCTCACTGAATATTTCCAGTAGTAGACAATGGCCAGTACAAATTTTAAATTTTCATCCATAAACATATTGATGAAACTTTATTGTGAAAATTATACTTAAAGATTCCTTGTTGAGTGGATTGTAATTTTTCTCAGCTGTTTACAATCTTCTTAAGGCATATGCTACAGAACATTCATCTCTGTGATGATAGTGGGAAATCATGGTGTCAATTCCATGTTCTGATGTGTTCAATGTAATTATCACATTCAGATCACTATAATAAAGTATGAGGAGTTGTTTTGATATAATCAGATAGATCTTTAGCCTTCTGGAAGGCAATCTTTTGTTCTTATCATTTCCATGATTGTTAATTTTTTAATAATTTATATAAAGGTAATAACACATAAGACTTCCTTTTTAAAAAAGCTTTCAAAAATTTTATTAATTAATATACCTAAAAATACTTGCAAATCTTTTACATTTTTTAAATTGCTTAGCAACTGTTATTGCTTTTACTTTAGCTGTATTAGACTATCTTCCATTTTTATTAATTACATGGCCTTAAAACTTTATTTCTGACATTGACCGTATACATTTAGCATTATTTAACTTCACTCCTAATTTCTCTAATTTGGAACAGATTTTCTCTACATATATTGCCAGTTCATGCTCAGATTCAGTTGTAACCAATTACCAATGATCCCTTCCATGCCATAAAGTAAATTATTCATTTTAGTTCAGAAAATATTAGACACAACTGTAATATATTTTAACTAATTGCATTTGTAAAATCCCATGGGTAGTGAGAATTAGTAATTTCATCATTCTATTGGTAATAGAGATTTAGAAGAAAGCTAATTTTTAAATATATTTTTGAATGATGTTAGTAATTCTTGTACACTACAAATGGGTTAGGTTCCTTTATTGATAAAATTTTTTAACATAACATGGTAATCTTCATGCTAGTAAAGATTTCCTTCTGGCTTCATAATAACTACTACTAGCATAGCCAGAACAAGTCTTATACTAGTATTATATCTTTTTGAACCATCCCATTAATATTATTTTCTACATTCTCCTTTAGTGCAAATGGATCTTTACATGTCTTATATACAATTGAGTAAGCATCCTTTACAAATTCTATGTCAACTGTTCATGTCAATAATTCCACTGGTCCTGATGTGAATAATCAAAGATACTTTTTCCTAACTACTACTTCCATCTTTTAAGTGCAGAAATAAGTTTTCTATCATTTCTAAGATGTTATTCTACATATTTGTGACTTATTCTTTTTTATAATTTTCCTTATTAATTCACAATTATATTTTTATACCATTATTAACTCTTGTTATTAACTCTCTTTCTACTATTTAACAAAACTCCAGCTATACAAATCTTCTTAATAGATCATTTTTATATATTTACATATTTTTTCATAAATTGTGGCTCAATAGAAAATTTACTGGTCAATTACTGATTTTTTATACCATCTAGTTTTGTTTTAGTACTTAATAAAGTGTTAGTCACACTTCTACTGATTTCATTCAAATCTGAACCATCTTCAAAATATGTTGAGATTTTAAAACAACTATTTAAATTTATTGGAATGTCTTTGAAGATTATAAATATCAATTTTTAATACTATTTTTCTTAATAATTTTTGTCTCTAATTTTGTACCGAGTACATCTCACTGTGATGAATTTATTAAGAATATGACAATCTGGAAATGCATACTTTCTGTTATTCAATATATATTCCAATTCTGTTATACCATCATTTGGATATTTCTATATTAATTTTGGTTTAGCATTTTTTTCATAGGAAGGATTCATAATATCAAGTTTTTCATTTTGTATTAATTCCATAAGTCTGTGATCTCTCTAATTTCTATTATTATAACTACATTTAGCAATAATACATTCTCTTTTCACAACTCTAGCACTGAAGGCATTCATGATAATTTTAAAATGTCTAGTATGATCAAAAGTCTTTTGGACATCCATATAAAAATTCCCTATTTCATAGCAATAAGAACTTGTTGGGGCATAAATCTGATTTATATTGCATTCGATATCTTCCATTAGATTGAATAACTAATTTTGCAATTTTGTCTGGTACAGCATCACTTCCACAATGTAAATTTGATTTATAATAAATATTCTACTTATGCTTCAAATTTTTGCCCTTATAGTATAGTCCATGTTCACTTTTTAAATCAATAATCTCTTCACATTTTCTTCTAATTTCACAAAGAACATCAATGTCCTATTATTTATTAGATAGTTCTTTCAATTTGTGCAATTTTCCTTCACTTAAAAGTTATTTGCAGTTGTAAGTACCTAAATAAAAGTTCATCATTAAATGGAAAGCTGGGTCCATAATCAGAAGAATTTTAGTACCATTTGCCTTCAGCTACTAACTATTTATATTGCCTTCAACCTCCTGATAATAAAAACTATAATTTAGTTTTCTCTTTCATTATTGTAAATATTTTTTAAAAAGGGGTGCTGATTTAGTATGCACTCACAGCCATTTCCAAGCAAAAAAAAGTTTATTTATGCCCAAATTCAACCTGTCTTCAAGAAAACTGAACTGATACTTTAGTTAAGAACTATCAGGCAATTGAGAAGAAAGACGATGGTATTTCTTAATCTTAATTAAACTCAGAGATAAAAAGCTAATAAACAATCCAAGCTGGCGGATGCGCGTTGGTGAACAGCCAGCCTATCTATGTGCGTATATTATATGAATAATCATAAAATGATAGCAGCTGCAATTATTAGAACATATCGAATGGACTTTAGAAGTTTGCCCTCCTTGGTTCCTTTATGGTCTCAAAGAGGGATCAAATGTTCTTCTTTCAATTAACAGCTAAATTTTGTCTGCAGCATTTTAAATGTATATCGTTAAATATATATTTAACCTTTTTAAAAAATATATATTTATTTTTTATAATCTGTCAGATAGATTATGCTTTTGTGTAATATGCATTATATGCTAAAATTATTATTATTGTAATTTAGATTTTTTAAAAAAATGTGCGAAAACAATATTGCTTTGATAATTTATGAAGTATAATTATTGTTCGTTTTAATGTACATGAAATCTTTGACGTGTATCGCTTATAAAACTGCGGGCTACGAAATGTTAAAAGATCAACGAACCTGTCGTTCTAGCCGCATATTAAGGCTCAGCTGTTTTTCCCGCCAAAGCTATCTTTGAACTCAACCACTCAAACGTTATTCAACTAACTTTGAAACATAAAATAGAGATCTCTGCAGAGTTACTGAGTATATTCTTAGTAATTTGTTAATAGTTTTAAGAATGACCTTCGTTCTACCTCGTACATCGTTTGTGTGTAGAATTTATTACATATCAACTCATAATATTGATTACGATTTAGTAAATAAAAGTAACTTTTAAAACCATTGGTCAGAAAAAAACAACAACAAAATGCTCCAGGTAAATTGTCTATTTTAAATTAATAGATAACAGAGATTTTTTCTTTATCAAATCAGAACAATTGTAACAAGTACAGTAATAAGAAGTTGAATACTTATAAAACATTTGATTTTTTTAAAAAAGCACAAACTTAAGTAATAAATTGTTTACAAATTACGCAAGCTTTATAAAAAAAAATAGTTTTCGAAAATGCAATAATAATTTATATATAAAAAGTATTTTAAAATTATGAATATACATATTTAATTTTAAAATAATACTATAGTTTACAAAAAAATTATACAATCAGAAAAGATTGTGACGGGAGTAAAACTTAGGAAATAGGTAAAGCTTAGAAATAAAATATATTTTTTAAGAAAATATGTAGAAGAAATATTTTGACAATTTTATTTTCTCTCTCTCTCTATATATATATATATATCAATTTAACCCACAAGTAACTTATTTTGATTAATTCTTATTTTAATGGTTTTAATAAATTTTATATTTTTTTAATTGTAAGGAGAGATTTTAAAAGTATTAAATATCAATTACATCTGTAATTTTTTACACGCTAATCATTTATTTATGCCAAGATCATATGATTATAGCCACCGCAAAGTCTACAATGATTTGTTGAAGTAATAGAATTAATTGTTTGTAGTCTCTCTCTCTCTCTCTGTGTGTGTGTGTGTGTGTGTCTCTCTATCTCTCTGTCTTTCTCTCTCTGTGTGTCTGTCTCCCCCCCCCTCTCCCTCTCTCTTTCTCTACATATATATAAGAAACAAAACCAGTTGCGTATCTGGTAAGACTAAGACCTAATGTGAAACTTTTTAATATTAAAACATATCCTGCGTGGTTTGGCCTAGTGGATAGAGGGTCCGATTTGGGATCGAGAGGTCCCAGAATTGATTCTGGTGCTAGCAGGTTTGGCGTTCGAACCTCTTATGATCTCCCGAGTAATAAAGCCATGGGCCTTTTTTTTTTAAATGTTAAAACATAAAAAAAGTTAGGCTATTAATTAATAATTGTAAAATATTATTTCATTGCTTTGGAAGTGTTAAAATTTCGTGAATCAAACATATATATATAAACGCATACACATTGGATGTGTATGTATTTGTTATGCTAATGTGAACAATATGTCGGTAGCAAGATAGAAGTTCAAAAGAACTTTTGAAAAATAAGTAGCTGTACGAAAGATGAAATTAGAAGTAACAAGTAAACACCTATGTTCATGCTGTTTCTGAGAAATTGTATTCTGAACGATAAATTAGTATTATAATGATTAAATCTATTTACCTTAATGCTAATCAAGCTTTTCCTTTTTCCAATTTACTTTTATAAAAAGAGGTTTCCTCTTCTTAACACTTGAATTCATAACTTAAAAACTTTCAGAGATTATTTATATTCATTAAAACTATGTCCACGTTATCTTAATAATTTATTCGTCATATTAACAAACCAGATGCAACTTAACAACTATCATTTAAAACTACTTGTAGACCCCCCCCCCTTTAAATGACCATTAAATGGCAAAGTTTAAGTAAAATATTTTTCAAGATTTTTATTTCAGAATTCACCACAAACAAATTGAACAAATAATTAATAATCTTTTCGACATATATGTGTTCAAGTGTATCAGTGTTATGAGATAAAGTGGAGAGTGGTGGGTTGTGTTAAAGTCTGGGCTCATATACCCTATATAATATATATATATTGTAAGAATTGTCCCTCTATGTAACAAAATCTAGAGCACTCGCAAAATACACTAAAGTTGATTGAATCTGGATGCTGGGATCCAGAATCCAGCCAACATTCAATCCTTTTACCCCTGCTCAATGATCTAATACCTTATGGATGACATTTTTCAAGTTACACAGACATTTAATTTAACCTCGGTCTGGCAGTCACCCAGGGTGGAATAAGAGACTCATAAATTAACTAACTTACCACTGATTTGGTCAGATATACACTCAAATGACTAAGTGAACCGCTAATATATCAATGATTGATTATGAAATCTAATAGAATGGTCTACGTATATATATATATATATATATATATATATATAATGAGGTATGTACACATAAATATAGAGTTGGATAAAAATGAACTCATGGACAATAAAGATATGAATGAGTTATATTTTAAATAATATTAATTTAATAAATAAAATAAAAGATAGTAAAACTAAAATATACAAAATTATATAGTTGGAATGTGAAAGATTATGCCCTCGGGCGTTACATAACTAATGAGATTAATGTTACATGTTATCTCATCATAAAGTGTTCAATCAAGTGTAGTGTGGTATTTAAGTTTATGTCTATATTAATATGTTAAATTTCTAGCTCTTGTGTAGTGTACTAAATCATATGGAACTTAATAACCAAAGTTATATAACTAACTTAATAGTTCTCATATGGTGTCTATATCAAGTTAAGTTGAGCACATAAGAAGACTCTGAGATACACAGGTTAGCGTCTTAACCTAGATTGGGATATACACTGATGCTGGATAAGCATTTAATATAAAGAAAGAGAAAACTCATTTATTATAGGTTTACCTATATACTCTATGGCACATATTTAAATATTAATAAAACTAGAAGGTGCAAATGGGCCTCAGCATCAAATGCTCACTTGCCCTACAACTGATCAACTTGCTACAAATAGGAACCTTAGTAGTTCAGGGAGTTGGATAAGCATTAATTATGAAAGAGTGTGCTTTACCTGAACTAAGTGGTTAAGTGTGACCTCCATGAGAAACTCATCAAGAATCATGCAGCAAGAAGTTAATTGTACATACCATACATAGTAAGGACACATCTGCAGCTTATACATATATATAACACAAATACATAAATTTATCTTAGCATACCTTAAAAATAGATAGCATCTATTTGCATATCTATACAACCCAGTTCTCAAATTTAGTATTTCAAATACATATTTAGGGACTAAATTAATTAGTAACCTAGTTTAAGATTATAACCTGCATCTCAACATATATAAATCTAAAGAGGACAAAGCATAGTTGAGGGGCGGATAAAACATTAAAATATGCTTTGATAATATCTCTGTGGCTAGTTTCTATAATGTATGAGTTACATACATAGATAGTTATAATTTATAATTAGAGTTAAGCAAACTACCATTTTAACTAAAGCATTACTGATTACTATAATATTAATACCCAAAATTAACCAGTAAAATCATAACATGATCTTAAAACAGCGAGTGAAAAAAATAATAATTCAATTATTTAATATTTAATTATAGCAAAGATTTGAAATTATCTTCACAGAGTGATAAGCTAAAATTATACTTATAAATACTCATGGTTTCAAGTTATTTGGCATATTAAATACATATAATATTACAATGATAAAATTATAGAATAAATTGAATAGATCAGAAATAGGCATAAAAGACTGAGGAAAATTATACATTTAATTTAAAATAGATTATGATGTAATTCCCATAAAACTTCCTATTTCTAATTATTCAAAAGTCTTTATAAGAAAAACCCAATTACTGACATTGCACCTAATTTAGCAATTATATGTTGAAGTCTTGATGAAAGGTATTCCATCCACATAAACATGTATTTGTATTGTACCGGTCAAAACATGTTTATCCATCTAACATGAACTGGAACTCACAAAATGTACTTCAAACCCAGTCAAGCCCGAGATTTAGGTCAGGGACCAGCCTGAATTCAAACCCACTCTCTAAGACCTAGATCAAACACCTAATGAATAACATAATAGTGATGGCACATGAGAATTAATTTTAATCCAGCCCATTAGCAAAGCAGAGAAGACAATGAGACATCTATTAACTATGACAAAACTAAAATATATACACACATGGCTGTATGTGTGGAAGTGGAGGAAAAGGAATTCGAACTACTCAAATAAGTTAGACAATAAAATATAGTTTAATATAATGACAAATTATTAATTTACATATATGAATTAACTGCACACATTAGTACATGTGTGAATGAGCAAGCAGTAGATGATTACATAGTGTCATTCACGCTATTATTTCTCACATGCTCTTTTATTAGCTAAATAATATATACTATACATAAACATACATCTTTGGTGGGTCCAATATTAAGATGCCAATCGATTATTAGAAAAAAGTTACATAAAATTGCTATTAACGCTTTGGGTTATGGTTCTAAAACGTGGTGACTAACATATGATTTTGGGGAGCATTCCAAGATTCATTATATATATAAGAAAACTATTTTCACACTAAAACACATTTGAAAATGACATTTGATTATATGACAAAATATTTAATGAAAATTCTCTTAATTAGCACTGGTAAGAAGAATGTTCTATTTTCCCCAAGGCAAATAAATACTCTTAAATACAAAAATAAGTTACGATGGTGAAATTGTATAAGACTGAAATAAATTTAATTAATAAAACTAGAAGTAATTGGCATATATATATATATTTTGAGCAGAGCGCAATTTTAATATTAGAGCATTAAAATTGGGTCATGAAACAAAAATAATAATAATATGAAGTTTGTGGTGCTGACATATTAACCAAGAAATAACAGGAAACATCATACTTCTGTATGAAAGACAAAATGGACAGGCATGCTGTGAACATCGTCAACATGCAGGCCTTTTGTACGAAGAAAGTGGATAGGCATAGCATGTGCCAGACTTAGGGAATCACTGCCAAAGGTCTTTTTATATGAAATAAATGGTTCTGGGAAGGTCAACTATCCTCAGAACAAGGTTTGAAAAGAAATCTATGGGTTTGAACTTGTCACAACCCCCAGATTAAGAAGCATATATATATCAATAAACATGAAGATAAGAATGAATGCCAGTAACGCAGTACGGATAAATGTAACTAACAACATTGACTAAGATTTACTACTTTAAAAATAAATGACCCCTGTTTGAATGCCATAATTTATATAATTAATTTGCTATGCCACTAGAATATATAGATTTCCCTAAATAAAATATACGTTAAGATTTTCTCTAGTAAAAGAAACATTAAGATTTACCCCCTTCCCTTTTCTGTTGTTTAAAATAAATCAATCCCACCTCCAATGATTTTACAATAACTGGAATATTTAAAGACTGTATTTGATATTTTAAGAGTATGGAACAATAAAATAAAAACTAGCAGTTATATATATAAAACAATTAATAAGTCATCCTTTCAGAATTGAAGAAATAACATTTATAAAATAAATAAGTTTCAGAATGTTAATTAGCTTGAGTTCTGGATTCTCCCCAGGTAGAAAATCCAGCATTAAACAAATATATATTTTTTTACTAAACCGTAAACAAAATGTTGACTCGTAAAAACAATTTGGCGAGCATATTAATTAGTAATGCATTATATTTTAAGGGGATGTTAAATAACCTTGATTCATGAAGGTTTACTTAAAAAAAAGAAAAGATTTTATGAAATTCAACTCGTTAGATTGTTTGAGATTGGCACATTAATAATAAAACACACATATAAAATCAAGTAATAAATAAATGACTGCACCAAAATTAAAGAAAGTTAGAGCATATGAGATAGGATTAAATTTATAGAAATTATTTACGAGCAATTTATATATTATGTATTAGAAATAAAGTTAAATAATACAGTAGAAGAAATCTTGACAGATGGGTTAGGCTAGATTTAGTTTGAGGTTATCACTTGAAAAGTTACCTTGCAATTTTAAGAGTCCAATTTAGTATGGCATGTGCACGACAATTGAAATGCAAGTTCTTCAGTGGCAGCAAGCTTCTATTAATATACTAAAACTCTTAGGTCAGGTTTTTACTTCATTCTATGAGAGCATGATATTACAGCAGTGGCAGATGATGACCCAACAGGGCCAAGAAGGGTGGTGGACTTACTACATCATTTTAAGTTTCAAGTGACATGTAATATGTTTACAATACAGCTCTCTCAATAGTAGCTAATCTCTCTTGATTTAAAACCCAGCCATTTATCTCTGCCCAGGTATTTCTGGAATGCTTTTAATTACTTAGAATCATTGTTTTTGAAAGATGCAACTGTTAGATAATGTCCAAAAATAAATTCAAATCTATTTCCAGATTAGAAATAGATTTGACCAAAATGTTTATAACAAAAGAAAATCTTTAATCTTAATCCCCATTTTAAATAAAAACTTTAATTAAAAATACCTTCCCCAGATTAAAACAATAGTGCTTCCAACCCTTTAATTATTTTTGGGAAACTAACAGTACATCTTACATCTTGGATTTTTTAAAATACAGTTTAATAGAGAAAAATAATACTTTAAAAAGAAAAAGTTGTATAAATGACATATAATAAAATATTTTTAAAAATCAATATTTTGTTAGTATTTTGCTCATATATATATATATATATATATATATATATATATATATATATATATATATAAATATATATATATATGAGCTGCACCTATGTACTTTAATAAACAAAGAACTAATAATTAATAAAAGAATTAATAATAATTTTAAAAAAATGTTATTGAAACGTTAAAATTTTATAACTTAGGCGTGCATCTCAAATATATACACAAAATATATATGCACAACAAAAGGAGCAGGATGGGATATAGGGTTTAAATACAGGTTAGTAGGTGGAAACATGAAGCTCAATTTTAAACTAAGATTGACTGCTTCAGTATATAATTGCAAAATATGGGACTTATACCTATGTGTAGGATCAATAATACTATGAATGTTCCTTAACATTAAACATATGCAACTTTAATGATAATTTAAATATAAAAGTGAAATAATCATTACTTCACCAAATAATCATGATAGCATTAAAGATAGTTAATTAAATTATAGATTGGTAATTAGAGAATAGTTTATAAATATTATAAAAAATATATGAGGAATAATTATAATAAATTATTTTTAAATATATTAATTTTGAATTTAAAACTATTTTAAGCATAACTTAAGTTATTATTTATTTCAAAATATTGGAATTTATTCATAAAGTGTATTGAATATTTTTTCAAAAATAATACTTCTGAAAAGCTTAATTATTATCAATTAGTTAATTAAAACAGAGTATATGCTTATTAATTAAGTAAAGGAAATATGTATTTGCTACAAAAAGTAAAATATGCTTTTAATCAATATTAATGGTTAGTTCTAAAATAGTTACTGTTATAGTAGTATTTTATATTGCTTACATTAATATAACTAAAGTAAAGTGTAACTTATAATAGTGCAGTTTTAGTCAAAAAGTATTTACCCACTTGAAAATATAATGGTACAAAAAACACTTGTATTGTTTATTTGGAAAGGATAAAGAAAATTTAATTGTTGAAATTAACTTATTAGCAATATAATTTGTTGTCAATTGTATAAAAAATTTTGTAGCTTTAAATTTGTTCTACAGAAATGTGTGAACAGTTGTCTCACTGGAAAAGTCTTGTTTCATATGATGTAAATAAAACATTAATAGAGTTTTTTTGTAAATTATGAAAATTTATCTTTATAATAAATGGTTAATTTTTGTGAAACTTAAAGTTTGGTTGTTTTGCTATTATTGATGTTTTTCTATTTGTCATCATCACAGATCTCAGTTTGATTCAATATTTACATTACAATTAAATTGCACACTGATAATAAATTATTTTATTTGGAAATATTTCTTATATTAATGAAAATGATTTGTGAAGATAATGGTTTTATTAAAGTATATATGACAATTGGTTCATGAATTATAATTGCTTCAGAGAAGCTTTCAAAGAAATCAAAATCTATTGAATCATGCACAAGAGGGTCATGTTTAATCATCACATATGCTTATGTTCTAGTAAGTTTAAGAAATTGCTTTTAGGCATTTAAAATTGGTAAGAATTAACAATATTATGATTTGACTTATTTTTGCATTCAAATACAGAACTTATTCTAAGATGTGTAAGCAGAGCTATATTTATTTAGATATCCGTAAGCCAATTATTTTATTAAAGAAAATAATAAACTTCATTTAAATATTTGCATTATAAGATTAGTTATACTATATATATATATATATAATATTAAAAGTTAGTGTTATCATTATGAGAGATGATTTCTGAGTATTTTAATAATCCAAATTATATTTTATTAGATTTCTTAAATTATAATAGAGATTTTTTTTAAAAATTAATTCAAAACTCTATAAGAACTAAAGTAATTAATTTTACAGTTTAGTTATTATATTGCAGAGCAGTGTTATTATAGTTTTTTAATATTATATTATTTTATATTTTTCTACATTTTGTCTGGATTATTGGATTTCCATAAAAGTGCCTGCCCTTTGTTATTCAATATCATATGTTTTGTTCTTTCTGTAATATGATATTCCTGAAATAAAGATTAAAATACAATAATGATTTAGATTAAGATTTACTTCAAATTAAAATTAGAATATAAATTTATTCTTATAATAAATTTTACTATTATTATTCTTACATATTTAGTTGGAATATTATTTTAGCTTTATTTAAATAGGATTATTATAGTTAGTCATAGATATATGATTGTAATTCTTAAAGGGTTGGAATTCAGTGGTATTTCTATGCAGTCAGATATGTGTCTTTGATACTTATTTGACTTTAAAGTAATCTGTATACAATAGTATGGAAATACAGTCTCATGATTAAATTTCTTCTTCTTTCTTCTTCTTCTTCTTCTTCTTCTTCTTCTTCTTCTTCTTCTTCTTCTTCTTCTTCTTCTTCTTCTTCTTCTTCTTCTTCTTCTTCTTCTTCTTCTTCTTCTTCTTCTTCTTCTTCTTCTTCTTCTTCTTCTTCTTCTTCTTCTTCTTCTTCTTCTTCTTCTTCTTCTTCTTCTTCTTCTTCTTCTTCTTCTTCTTCTTCTTCTTCTTCTTCTTCTTCTTCTTCTTCTTCTTCTTCTTCTTCTTCTTCTTCTTCTTCTTCTTCTTCTTCTTCTTCTTCTTCTTCTTCTTCTTCTTCTTCTTCTTCTTCTTCTTCTTCTTCTTCTTCTTCTTCTTCTTCTTCTTCTTCTTCTTCTTCTTCTTCTTCTTCTTCTTCTTCTTCTTCTTCTTCTTCTTCTTCTTCTTCTTCTTCTTCTTCTTCTTCTTCTTCTTCTTCTTCTTCTTCTTCTTCTTCTTCTTCTTCTTCTTCTTCTTCTTCTTCTTCTTCTTCTTCTTCTTCTTCTTCTTCTTCTTCTAAGCTAGGCAATTATTAATTCATCAGTAATTATTTATTAAAGCAGTTCTAAAATCAGAGGTTGTTATCATCATTATTATTTGTTTATGTTGCTTTCACCCACTTTGCTTAGCTTTGCTTGGATGGTTCCCTTTCAGTGGATTACAGTACATTGTAAGATAAAAAGGGACTAGAGAAACACATTGGTGTGTATACATAAATATAACCTCTGAAAAAAAGCAATGAGATAACACAGAAGGTCCCATCTTATACACAATATAATATATA
>JAQFVV010006250.1:0-138356 GCA_028023455.1 Epiperipatus broadwayi | reverse complement strand
TATATATGTCCACAGATGGCGTCCTACCAAAAACACCTATCAAGCGTATTTTCGTTTACATAAACGTCAGAGTAGTTAGTATTCACTATCTCTAACTATAATTCCACTTTCAGATCATGATTTCAAGCTATTTGCTATCGTCAGTGAAAGACAGGAATAAAGAAACTAGATCTAAATACAAACTCTGAGCGTTTATGAAACAATTTCTATTCAGCTTGCAAGCGTGAATTTTTTCAGACATGTAATGTCTTCAAACTCAACATAGCAAACCAGATAGCTATATGGGTCTGATCTCAGTTCAGCATCACCACATAGTAGAAGCCTCTGCAATCTATATCATTGCAAGAAAGACCTCAAAGGTACATTTATGATAAACAAAAATGCAAGTTAAAAAACTTGCTAACGCTTGTATTTATGTCCACAGATGGCGTCCTACCAAAAACACCTATCAAGCGTATTTTCGTTTACATAAACGTCAGAGTAGTTAGTATTCACTATCTCTAACTATAATTCCACTTTCAGATCATGATTTCAAGCTATTTGCTATCGTCAGTGAAAGACAGGAATAAAGAAACTAGATCTAAATACAAACTCTGAGCGTTTATGAAACAATTTCTATTCAGCTTGGAAGAGCGTCGTGTAGGGAAAGACACGTAATGTCTTCAAACTCAGCATAGCAAACCAGATAGCTATATGGGTCTGATCTCAGTTCAGCATCACCACATAGTAGAAGCCTCTGCAATCTATATCATTGCAAGAAAGACCTCAAAGGTACATTTATGATAAACAAAAATGCAAGTTAAAAAACTTGCTAACGCTTGTATTTATGTCCACAGATGGCGTCCTACCAAAAACACCTATCAAGCGTATTTTCGTTTACATAAACGTCAGAGTAGTTAGTATTCACTATCTCTAACTATAATTCCACTTTCAGATCATGATTTCAAGCTATTTGCTATCGTCAGTGAAAGACAGGAATAAAGAAACTAGATCTAAATACAAACTCTGAGCGTTTATGAAACAATTTCTATTCAGCTTGCAAGCGTGAATTTTTTAGACACGTAATGTCTTCAAACTCAGCATAGCAAACCAGATAGCTATATGGGTCTGATCTCAGTTCAGCATCACCACATAGTAGAAGCCTCTGCAATCTATATCATTGCAAGAAAGACCTCAAAGGTACATTTATGATAAACAAAAATGCAAGTTAAAAAACTTGCTAACGCTTGTATTTATGTCCACAGATGGCGTCCTACCAAAAACACCTATCAAGCGTATTTTCGTTTACATAAACGTCAGAGTAGTTAGTATTCACTATCTCTAACTATAATTCCACTTTCAGATCATGATTTCAAGCTATTTGCTATCGTCAGTGAAAGACAGGAATAAAGAAACTAGATCTAAATACAAACTCTGAGCGTTTATGAAACAATTTCTATTCAGCTTGCAAGCGTGAATTTTTTAGACACGTAATGTCTTCAAACTCAGCATAGCAAACCAGATAGCTATATGGGTCTGATCTCAGTTCAGCATCACCACATAGTAGAAGCCTCTGCAATCTATATCATAGCAAGAAAGACCTCAAAGGTACATTTATGATAAACAAAAATGCAAGTTAAAAAACTTGCTAACGCTTGTATTTATGTCCACAGATGGCGTCCTACCAAAAACACCTATCAAGCGTATTTTCGTTTACATAAACGTCAGAGTAGTTAGTATTCACTATCTCTAACTATAATTCCACTTTCAGATCATGATTTCAAGCTATTTGCTATCGTCAGTGAAAGACAGGAATAAAGAAACTAGATCTAAATACAAACTCTGAGCATTTATGAAACAATTTCTATTCAGCTTGCAAGCGTGAATTTTTTAGACACGTAATGTCTTCAAACTCAGCATAGCAAACCAGATAGCTATATGGGTCTGATCTCAGTTCAGCATCACCACATAGTAGAAGCCTCTGCAATCTATATCATTGCAAGAAAGACCTCAAAGGTACTTTTATGATAAACAAAAATGCAAGTTAAAAAACTTGCTAACGCTTGTATTTATGTCCACAGATGGCGTCCTACCAAAAACACCTATCAAGCGTATTTTCGTTTACATAAACGTCAGAGTAGTTAGTATTCACTATCTCTAACTATAATTCCACTTTCAGATCATGATTTCAAGCTATTTGCTATCGTCAGTGAAAGACAGGAATAAAGAAACTAGATCTAAATACAAACTCTGAGCGTTTATGAAACAATTTCTATTCAGCTTGCAAGCGTGAATTTTTTAGACACGTAATGTCTTCAAACTCAGCATAGCAAACCAGATAGCTATATGGGTCTGATCTCAGTTCAGCATCACCACATAGTAGAAGCCTCTGCAATCTATATCATTGCAAGAAAGACCTCAAAGGTACATTTATGATAAACAAAAATGCAAGTTAAAAAACTTGCTAACGCTTGTATTTATGTCCACAGATGGCGTCCTACCAAAAACACCTATCAAGCGTATATTTCGTTTACATAAACGTCAGAGTAGTTAGTATTCACTATCTCTAACTATAATTCCACTTTCAGATCATGATTTCAAGCTATTTGCTATCGTCAGTGAAAGACAGGAATAAAGAAACTAGATCTAAATACAAACTCTGAGCGTTTATGAAACAATTTCTATTCAGCTTGCAAGCGTGAATCTTTTAGACACGTAATGTCTTCAAACTCAGCATAGCAAACCAGATAGCTATATGGGTCTGATCTCAGTTCAGCATCACCACATAGTAGAAGCCTCTGCAATCTATATCATTGCAAGAAAGACCTCAAAGGTACATTTATGATAAACAAAAATGCAAGTTTTTTAACTTGCTAACGCTTGTATTTATGTCCACAGATGGCGTCCTACCAAAAACACCTATCAAGCGTATTTTCGTTTACATAAACGTCAGAGTAGTTAGTATTCACTATCTCTAACTATAATTCCACTTTCAGATCATGATTTCAAGCTATTTGCTATCGTCAGTGAAAGACAGGAATAAAGAAACTAGATCTAAATACAAACTCTGAGCGTTTATGAAACAATTTCTATTCAGCTTGCAAGCGTGAATTTTTAGACACGTAATGTCTTCAAACTCAGCATAGCAAACCAGATAGCTATATGGGTCTGATCTCAGTTCAGCATCACCACATAGTAGAAGCCTCTGCAATCTATATCATTGCAAGAAAGACCTCAAAGGTACATTTATGATAAACAAAAATGCAAGTTAAAAAACTTGCTAACGCTTGTATTTATGTCCACAGATGGCGTCCTACCAAAAACACCTATCAAGCGTATTTTCGTTTACATAAACGTCAGAGTAGTTAGTATTCACTATCTCTAACTATAATTCCACTTTCAGATCATGATTTCAAGCTATTTGCTATCGTCAGTGAAAGACAGGAATAAAGAAACTAGATCTAAATACAAACTCTGAGCGTTTATGAAACAATTTCTATTCAGCTTGCAAGCGTGATAGAAATCATTTCAGAGACACGTAATGTCTTCAAACTCAGCATAGCAAACCAGATAGCTATATGGGTCTGATCTCAGTTCAGCATCACCACATAGTAGAAGCCTCTGCAATCTATATCATTGCAAGAAAGACCTCAAAGGTACATTTATGATAAACAAAAATGCAAGTTAAAAAACTTGCTAACGCTTGTATTTATGTCCACAGATGGCGTCCTACCAAAAACACCTATCAAGCGTATTTTCGTTTACATAAACGTCAGAGTAGTTAGTATTCACTATCTCTAACTATAATTCCACTTTCAGATCATGATTTCAAGCTATTTGCTATCGTCAGTGAAAGACAGGAATAAAGAAACTAGATCTAAATACAAACTCTGAGCGTTTATGAAACAATTTCTATTCAGCTTGCAAGCGTGAATTTTTTAGACACGTAATATATATATATATATATATATATATATATATATACACAATATAATATATATATATATAATATACCTTCAGGATAAGCTAATTGCAATAATAATAATCTCAGTGTTAAACTAATCAAATAAACAGCCAAAAAGGTTAGGTTTGTTCTTATGCTGCTTTAAAAGAAACAAACAGGAGAATTTCCATACTATTTAAACAAATATAAATCTGCAGCAAAAATTACACAAAGTTAGCATATAAGCTTTCTTAAACAAAATAAATTGTAATTTAAAAAATCACATCTTATAAGCAATATAAAGTTTTTTTAAACAAATTAAATCTCATAATTAAAATAATTATTTCTTAAAATAATTCATATCTCAGGGTTCTGTCTATAATAAATTATTTAATAATCCAATACCATCTTATTATTTTTTTAAGGTTCTTATACCAATAATGAATGTAATCTTAGTGACAAAACAATAATAAGATTATGATCTAATTTTTAAAATATCTCAGTTGAACAGTATTATCTGTCTATCATCATGTTTCACCTACCATGTACCATAGTAGTCTTCTTTTCATAATTCAAACCCATCCCAGTCCATGTATATAATCCTATAACAATGTATTTTGATGTATAGTGTATATTTATGTGTATGTATGGATATGTGCACACATCTAATAGTAATGTCTGTAAGCATATTGTTTACGATAATGTTTTTCTAAATTCAAATTTATATTATATACCCTCATAATTCTAATTTTAAAATATTTATCTATTTATTTGTTGACTATAAATTAATTTCAAGGATGTGTTTTGTTTTATTATCTTAGAACAATGTAAATGAATAGGTAGATTTATCTTTAGTATATATTTTTATTTTAATTAACTATTTTTTATATACGTTAATTATGTTCTGAACTCTCTTATATTTTGAAATTAGCATAATATGAGAAATATTTTTTCAGAACAAGACATTCTCGGTTGTTTTACCTATAAGCATATGAAACAATTACAATAAATATAATATTCTGATTAAATTACCAAAATGTCACTGTTTAATAGCATTCATCCAGTGAAGTTCTATTGAATATCAATATAAAGTTATTATTTATCACACCTTAAATATACTTTTACTATATCCTTTTAAATCCACACACTATATATTTTAAAAATTAAACACGACAAATATTAAATATACTATGTTTCTAAAAGCACAACAATTTAAAATTAAAAGTGAGGAAAAAAAATAAAATAAAATAAAAGTTAATTTTCTTTTTACCAACATATTCCTTCAACGAATTTTAAAAGTAATTTGCAATTAAAATTTTTATTTTTATTTTCGTTTCATTCAGTCATAGTCCTGAAAATAAACTTTAAACTTATAACAGATAAATTTTGATAATTAATTCCACAAAAGTTTCATCTTTTCATTTATAAGTATTCTAGTTTAAAAGAAATCATTTTTCTTTTCTTTTTTTTAGGCACGGTTTCTTGATAAAACACAAATTTGCTGCAGCAGCTGGGTTAATTTATAAAATATCTTATTTATATGCACGTGTGTATGACATAATGTTAGTTTCCAGACTTTTTAATCTTTAGAAGCACAAATAGATTATCACAATAAATAAGTCTAATCAAAATGTATATTTCATTATAGGTAATTATAATATATGTATAGATTAATAATTTAAGTTTTAGATATGAGTAGTAACTTCAGTTTAAACATTTTTTTAATTTTTAAAACAGACTGATATACAGGTATAATGAACATTGATTTAAATACAATTTATATTTCAGCCGTTCTGTCATAAATCTCATAGCACATTATATGCATAAATTAATGATTGAAGTTTTAATATTTCACATTTTATAAGTTATTAAAAACATCATGGCAGTAGCGGAATAAATAATTAATAATAACAGTTCTATATTAAAATGCTAATTATAAATTTATTTAAACGCACATTGATTACAGTAAGTAATATTTACTAAGGCTGTAACCTCAAGAATGTGCACGTAAAAATGCTATAGAAGGGACCTCTACAGGTCTTAACCACAAGCTTACGTTTTGGAAGAAAAGTAGAAGATTAAATAGTTCGATTCAGGAAATTGAACACTAGGTTATCTTAAAATCATTTAAAAGTCTATAAACAAACAAAGAACAATTTAGACAATATAACAAAGTCTTATATAATACACTATTGCAATGTCCATTGTTTCTACACAAACTTTTTTCCATAGACATTTATCAAAGCCATTCTATGTATTGTTCTTTTCTCCAATTGCTACAATAAGTATTATCAATGTGACCTTTTCTTCCTCTAGAGAGTTGACTGGTTATTTATTTTTTTTTATTTCATATTAACATTGATTTAATTCAAGATAAAGTTTTTTTTCTCATATGTCAAAGCATCGGCCGGGACACGAACCCACAACCATTTGCAACCAATTACAAAGCCGCTGCGATGACCTCTCAGCTAACAACGCTTGACAAGATAAAGTTTTAAACACATTTTTTTAAAACAAAAATACTGTCTCTTTTTAACAAAATATTTTTTTTAAAAATTGTTATCAGTTTCTTAAAAATTTCCATGCGCACCCCTGCCCCTATTCTCCCTTTATTATATAGCTAATCCCAATGATCAGCTGACTATTGAAATCGATCGTCCAATAAAATCAATTTTCAATCATTAACTTGAATGAAAATGCTAATTTAAAAACACCTTCAATATATTATTGACATTTGTAATAAACATTTTTTTTTTTTGCACAAAATATTTTTAAATTTATAGATTGCTTTCTTCCTATCATGTTTCTATCTAATTCAAGATAAACTTTCTCATGACTTTTCTGATTCTAATTATTTCCATTTTAGGCAATTTCTCATTCATCAAACCTTCAGTAATAAATTTATTTTATAGTGTAAGTTTTTACCTTCAATATTTTCTACTGTATTTTTAAATCTTTCATTTTTTTCTTTAGTAACAAATTTGAGTGCATAACAATATTTTCATACTGCTGGCATATTCTATGAAGAATCTTCTAAAATATATTTACCCAACACTCTATAAACCATTTGAATTATTTATAAGTTGACATTTTATTTGAACATTGCTTCTTCTATCTTGTTGATTGGTTCATCTTTGCATTTTATACCTACAATAAATATTTACAATCTTATAAAACAGTTGCTTAGATTCCAAAGTTTGATTATTGGAAGTACAATTTCCTGGAATTAAATTATTGACAGAATAAAATTTGTTTTTAGGAAGCTTAAATATTTCTTTGGGTTTTTTCCTAAAAGATTCTAATGTCACCTGAATATTAAAAATCCCTGTATCATGAGATAAACATTACAACAATAATGATTTATACATTTTTATAATCAATTGTTACTTCAAGAAAAAAGAATCAAGTTTGAAAAATAGTTTTTTTTATTTTGTTGGTATCCACATTGTTGTAGCCATTTTGGTTGGTTATTTTTTCTCCTTAGTTTGTCTATTGTTTTGTCTATAATTAAAAATATGTAAAAAATATTTATTTTATGATTTATTAAATTTATAAAAAATCAAATATTTTTCAAATATTTTTCAAAAATATTCATTATGAATTATTAATGACCTTCTAATTTTAACAAACTTTTAAGTGACCTTATTTCTAACAAAATGTCATTTTTTTCTCGAATGCATCTTATATCTTGTCTTCTAAACAACATTATCTAATCCTTCAGTTATTTTTTTTGCACCTGCTCATGTAAATACTTTAATATTTTCAATAATATCTTTAATATCATTTTGATAATTTTTTTCTGTCCTATTTTAAATAAAAATTAATAAAATAACTGATAATATTCACATTAAAAACTTAAAAAAAAATTAAAATCAATTAAAATAATGGTAAAACTTTCCATATAGTAGTGTCACCCTCACTGATGAAGGCCACAAGCCAGAAGCTAGTCTTGGGATATTGGATGAGTAGGCACTAGATAGAGATTTTATGCACAAGCCTTCTGGCATCCATTGATTACTCTGGTTGGCACAGGGTGGCACTGACTGTATGGAGAGTTTTGCCTTATTTAATAACAATTATGTGCTAGTATGAGATAGTGATCATGTGATGTTTAGTGGTTTAATATAAAGATTTTAAAAATTTTCAGTCTTAATATAAAATGAAAATAATTTTTAAGAAACAAAGTTAGGAGATATAAAAGTTCTGAAGAATATTGCTGGGGCAAACGAAACTGTAAAAGAGGGTGGTAAATAAAGCAGTGTGTAACAGTAGTAAAGTGCATGGATGATTTAGTAATATATGATAAACAAATCTAAATTCCATACTAACTACAAATATTTTTTATTACTCCATAATCAAATTTCTGAAGTGCAGATCATTTAAAACAACTGCTGAAACAATTTATAAAATAACATTTTACTTTACCAACATTTTTATTTAAAATAGTGCTTAAAATATTCTATTATATATTTTAATAAAACTTTATTCACCAAACTATATTAAATATTATTTACAAATAAGCATATTAATAAATTTATGATAGGAAGTTATTTTTAATTTGCATAAGCATACACAAAAAAATTATAATACTTTTAAAAATTTACAGATTGAACAATAAATGAATTCATCCAGATAGAGTTTATTTTTCATTAAAAAAACTTTTTTTTCAGGAAGCTGTTGAAACTCATTTAATCATTCATAATTTAATAAAATATTCATTTTTAAACATTATCACAAATGTAAAATAAATTTTTAAACTTCATTTTAAATTATGCAAATGTTTACAAGTTTTTTGTTTGCTCTTGGGATCAGATTTTTGTTTCAGAAGTTTCTCTGATTATTTCAATTAGTAAACGTAAGCTATAAAGAAAAATAAATATAAACATTTTACTTACCAGTATTAAATAACAATAATCGCTTTTTGATTCTTCTATTTACATAATCCTCATTCAAATTTACGTGAGAGAAATAAAATAGTACAAGAATACTGATCCAGAAAAAGAAAACAATCATTAAGAAGTAACAAATCATGTCCTGAAATATAAATATATTTATACAAAATATTTTTATTTATTTTATTATGCTGTGTATAAATAAAATACAATATGCAATAAAATTATTTTCTAGTTTTTTTCATTACATGACTACATACATGACTTCGGTTAATATGAGTCTTAATTAATTAAGTCGTTTCCAGCAGTTTAGAAGCCTGATATGATTTGTATATTTCTAATAGATGAATTGTTTTTATTTAAAAAAGAAACAATTTTCAGAATGTTCTTTAAACGAAAGTTATATTAGAAAAATATAACTATTATTAACAGTTATATAATATTGAAAAATTCATTTGACAATAGACATGAATTGTTGGATATTTGGGGGGAAGGGATGTTTTAGAAATGAGCATTCTCAAACCTAACAACTTGCCTTCAAGAAAAGTCAACTTATGATTCTGTTAAAAAATTATCAGGCAATTGAGAAAAAAGTCTATGATTTTTCTTGATGCTAAATTCACAATAAGACTACTTAATGCATGTTGGAGAGTAGCCTATCCATATTTGTTTACCATGTAAATAATCACATAATAATAACAACTGCACTGATGAAAACAAGAGCATATGGAGTATATATTGTAAATTTGCTTACAGTTTCTTTAAGGCTTTAAAATGAACTCAGGGTTGAAGCATTTTTATGACCTAAAATTCAAATATAGCTGTATCTTAGAATATTTATTTTGATAGCCAACTGATCGACTGATAGATATTTAGCTATTTTTAACTTCAGAATAAAACGAAATATCTTAAAACCTTCACCAACTGGCAATTAATTGACTAGTCTGATGAACAATGTTTTATATTTTACTGTTTTCAAAAAAATACTAGAGATTTTGTTCTAAGATTTTAATCATGTATACACATACGCGCGAACCCCCCCCCCCACATATATATATATATATATATATATATATATATATATATATATATATATATATATATATTTATATATATATATGCACATAAACAAGTAGTTGTTATAATATAGAAATTCATACATTTACCTGGCAAGCTCATATTACATAGGTGAAGCTTTTAAATTTTTATGATTCCAAACTTGTAGCGAAGAGAACTAACCATTCAATTTTACTTAATAAATACATTAGTTAAACATTCTTTGCAAGAAAATAAACAAAATAAAATAACTAAAAAAAAAACTATAAACCATCACTATCCAAATTATAATTCATCAGGTAGGAGTTATTTTTTAATTTTACATTTTTTTTATATAAAGAAAAACGTTTGCTACTTCAATGAACTATTTGCAGGAATGATAATACGTCTCATTATAATGCAGTTTTGATACCCATATATATATCAAAAGTACATTATAATGAGATATCACCATTATTTCTGAAGCTATCTGAAAAATGGTGTTATAGGCTAAAAAAAAATTGACCTGGAAGAGCTGAGTGTCGCATTTTATTGGCTGACTTGTTTAAAATTTATTAAGGACTAATTAAATAAACCATCCCTAATGTTTTTATATAGGTATAAAAATTCCATAAATTTTATTGCACATTCAAGATGAAATTTTAAATAATTAACAGCTTTTTAAAAAATTAAAATATTTTTTGCTGATTAAATTTATTAAATAAATAAATTTATAAATAAAAAAATTGACCAGACTAAGTTTTTCAAAATTTTGCATAAATTATATTACGCAAAACTAGTAGTCTATAAACAATTAGCCTAAATGCAAAGTGCAAATTTTTAAAAATTAAAAGATTATAACAATTTAAAAAAATATTTTGAATAGATAAAAAATGTAATATTAACATTATTTGAAAAATGTTAATTTTTTATAGTATTTATAAAAATACCATTATTGACAAAATTATTCTGGGAAGAATTGTGAACTATGGGAAAAACAAAAAGTAAAATAGGCAAGAGATAGATGATTATTAACATTATTGATTAGGGTTATAAGATTTATGAAGAATGTTTGTTAGCCTCAGAATTGTATTTAGTGAAAGAATATAATTGTTGACTTTCTAAAACAAGATTGTATTTAAATAAATTGTTATTCAAAATCATATAATAATGTTAATGTTAAAGTATGATATCTTTACAAATTTTATGATCTTTCAAGTGGTAATATTTGATGACAAAATCAAGTAATTTCTGCTCATCATTATTATTGACACACGTCAACATAGTGATGCAATTTTTATTTAAATAGTATTAAAATATTAAAGTTTATATTAAAGCTTATAAATAATAATTTTTAACAGTAATTTAATTAAAGCTTTATTTGCTTAAATAATGATATGATAGAAAAATTGTATCTATATTATTTGATCATAGTTCCTTGTCACTTAATTTTCAAACTCCCTTTAATTGAGGAACATATATACATTATAACATTTTGATTTGATGAGTTCTCTAAAAGGACAAATAGTTTCATTAAAATTATCAACATTTTAAATTTAATATAGTTAAACAGTAAATATATATATTTGAAAGTAAATATTTATCAAGTATTAGTATATTTTATGTGAGTCAATTATAGTTGATTAATTGCACATTTACTACTAAATAGTATAAATTGTATTCATCAGCAGTACATTGATTAGTAATATGATTGATTTTATAATTACAGTTTAAAATCAATTATGATTGTTAAAGTCAATAGTAATATTTTAAATTATGTGTGTGAAAAGTCTTAATGCAGCCAGTTACAATTTTATTTTTAACAATTATTGAATTTATTTTGTCTTTTTGGAAAATCAAAATTGTTACATTTAAAAGATAAAATATAAATTAATGTGATTAAATTATTTAAATAAGCAAAATATTACTTAAAAATAAATGTATACAATTTTAAATTTAATATTATGAATTTATAAATGATAAAATAAAATGTTTAAGAAACTTTATATTTTAAATTATATCAAATATGATATGTGATTTTTTTGTGAGAAAAAATAAATAAGTTTATTAAATCTTCAATTTTGAAGTCTGTTTTAAAATAAATGACCAATCAGGATCAAGAAATTATTAATATTTATATCACTACTTAATAAAAAAAGCAGACGACTTAATAATAATAATAATAATAATAATAATAATAATAATAATAATAATAATAATAATAATAATAATAATAATAATAATAATAATAATAATAATAATAATAATAATAATAATAATAATAATAATAATAATAATAATAATAATAATAATAATAATAATAATAATAATAATAATAATAATAATAATAATAATAATAATAATAATAATAATAATAATAATAATAATAATAATAATAATAATAATAATAATAATAATAATAATAATAATAATAATAATAATAATAATAACAACTATTAGATATGGATGGTAATCAATTATTATTGTGAAGTTTTTAAATCTATTTAAAGTTTGATATTGACATTTCAGAAACAAGATAAATATTGCTGAATAGGTATAAATAAAGTATAATATATTATTTTAATAATAATGGAATAAATCAACAAATACTTCATCAAGAGAAAAATTTTAACCACTGCTATTCATTCACTTCGAGATAAATAAATACATTGCGCAAAACATAAGTTCTATCCCGATTTCAGGAAAAATGATTTTTCAGATCAAATATTGGAATAGAAATGAGTTCAAAACTTTGGAAACATACTCATAACTACTGATATTTGTTTTACTTATTTTAAAAAATATTTAAAATTAATCAATCATTTATTTAATAATAGATCTGATTTCAATCTTAAAAAATTGTTCATTAAGAAATATTTCGTAAGATTCCCCCCCTCCCTCCGCTGCTTGTTATAATGATCAGAACTATTTAAATAAGAATTAAACATATTTTATATAATCAAGATAATGATGTATTATAAATAATAATAAAACTTTATTAGAATATTATTGAATTGATAGATGATGTCTCTAGTATCATATGAAATAAAAATATTTAAATCGGAAGAGAAAAGCTTTTACAATTCTTTAAAGGTTTTAAATGACTGATAAACTTTTCCTATAATAAAGTATAGGATGAAGGATAAGTGAAGAAATATAAAAAAATATTAATCTATAAAGATTGCTCATGTATATATTGAAATATTTTATAAATGTATTGAATTATATGACTAGATTTATAAAATATAATTCATGACCAAATTTTAATATTGATGTAAATAAATATGTTATTTAAATCACTAAATATCATATGATCATTTCTTATGCTTGCTAAAGCTGTTAAAACAAGGAAAACTCTCCACAGAGTAGTGGCACTCAGTGCAAGCCAAAGTAATCAATGGATGCAAAAATGTTTCTGCATAAAATCCCTATCTAGTGCCTACTCATCTGATAACTCCAGACTAATTTCTAGCTTGTGGCTTTTATCAATGAGAAGCCTTGGATCTGAGAGCACTGCACCTAGATCTTAAGATCTAATGCAACCCTCCAGCAGCAATGTTTTATCTCTACTTACTACAAAACTATGAGTCTGAAACTGAAAACACAATAATATTTTAATGCAAGCTCACTAGCTTATATAGTAATATAGGAATGAATTCAGTTCAGTACCCATACATTTTGGTGTCTTTGGTTTTTTAATAACCATAGCGACCACTATCCCATTAGACAGGATTGGTATTAAACCACTAAACATCACATGATTACCATTTTTTATGTTTGCTTAAACTGTTAAAACAGAAAAAACTCTCCATACAGTAGTGCCGCTCAGTTCAATCCAGAGTAATCAATGGATGCAAGAAGGTTTAGGCTAAAATTCCTATCTAGTGCCTACTCATCCAATATCCCCAGACTAGTTTCTAGCTTGCAGCTTTCATCAGTGAGAAGTGTTGGATCTGAGAGCACTATACCTATATAAGCTATATAAGCTAGCGAGCTTGAATTGAAAATATTATTGTGTTTTCAGTTTCAGACTCATGATTTTGTAGTTAAATAGAAATAAAAGATCGCTGGTGGAGGGTTGCATTATATCCTAAGATCTATGTGCAGTGCTCTCAGATTCAAGGTTCCTCACTGATGAAAGCCACAAGCTAGAAATTAGTCTGGGAATATTGGATGGGTATGCACTAGATAGGGATTTTATGCACATACTTTTTTGCATCTATTGATTACTCTAGCTTGCACTGAGTGGGATACTGTATAGAGAATTTTCCCTGTTTTAACAGTTTGAGCAAGCATAAGAAATGGTGATCATGTGATGTTTAGTAGTTAAATACCAATCCCGCCTAATAGGATAGTGGTGGCTATGGTTATTAAAAAAACCAAAGACACCAAAATGTATGGATACTGAACTAAATTCTTACCTATATTACTATATAAGCTAGTGATCTTGCATTGAAAATATTATTGTGTTTTCAGTTTCAGACTCATAGTTTTGTAGTAAGTATAAATAAAACATTGCTACTGGAGGGTAGCATTAGATCCTAAGATCTAGGTGCAGTGCTCTCAGATCCAAGGCTTCTCATTGATGAAATCCACAAGCTAGAAATTAGTCTTTCGATATCAGATGAGTAGGCACTAGATAGGGATTTTATTCAGAAACCTTTCTACATCCATTGATTCCTCTGGCTTGCCACTACTCTGTGGAGAGTTTTGCCTGTTTTAAATATGTTTTCATAATGACTAGTATAACTTTCCAATGTAAGATTTAAAAGGAAAACATTTAAAATAATAATTTATAAAAAGGATTTGTAATCAATAATCTTAAAGAATGTGCACAGATTAAAAATTCAACCTTATGAAATTCCAATTTTATTGACCTTTAGTTTTATATAATGCTATAAAATATTAAATTGGTGTACTAGTTTTTTTTTAAAAAATTATAGAATGTTTTTTGGGGAAGTTAAAGTACAATTTGTTTCAGTGAAACTCCCGATGTTCTTTTGTTGTCAAAGAAATTAATACCTGCCAATAATATTAATGTGTTTATGCTTAAAGTTCAAGAAAAAAGAGAACTATTGATATATTTATTTATAATATAAAAAAATTGTTTGGCTTATATTAAAGACAATATTTGTTATAATAGTATGTTAAAAAGTAGGAAGATATTATTTGGATTCATAAAAAAAATTTTTTTTTTTAAAATTAAGGTAAAATATATATATATATATATATATATTATTTTAACTTTATGTTTATGTATGACTATGTTGAAGATATTAAAAGTAATAGAGTATGATATACATTAGATATATCTGCATTTATTATTTTATTCTGTAATTAAAGAAATGTTGTTCATAGACAAAAAAAAATAGTATAAATTATTGTATTTAATAATACATTGAAAAATATTATTCCTAATGAAAGCATATTATGATCTCATAATTTAATATAATAAAACATTTTGTAATATAACATTTATTATGTTATTGATATTTGTTTTGTATTATTGGTTGTTTTTATAGATGAAAAATCTATATTCAGAATTAAGAATGTATTGGGTCCTCATTTTCTTTATATTGGAAATGATATTTTATATTGATAGTATTTCTTACTGGAAAAGTGTATTAGTTATAATGGTTTCAGCGAAAGTTTTGTTTAATCTTGATACGATTAATAGTGTGAAATTGGTTAATTCTGGTAAGAGCCAATGATTTAGTAAGTAAGTTATTCACTGAACGTATAATTAGGTAGGTAACCAATAATATTTTTGTAAGTACTATAAAGTAATAAATCAGGATGAAAAAAGAAAAAATGTTATTTCATATCAATGTTAGTGAAGGCCTTTAGGTTATATCTATCTTATTTGGTTCAATAAACCTCATTGGATAACCCACACTTAAATATTTTACTAAACTATGCACCAGGGAGGATACATTATTTGTATTTTATTATTCTTACAAAAGATTAGAATCTTGTACATTCAAAACTAAGAGAAAAAAAATAATATAACGTCATAATATTCATCTACAAAGCAAGTCACCTATATTGTAAATAATTATGTATTTTAAATAATACCATGAAGTGAAATCAAATAAAAAATCACTTGAGCATAAAATGTTTTGATGATACATAAATTTAAACTATATATATATATATATTTATATTTCATATATTTCATTTAAATAATAAATATAATTTGAATGAATTATTAATGTATATTGGATATAAGACTATATTTAAGAAAGATGAATATACAATAAGGATCAAAACAATGATATCTTAAATATTTATATAAGATATGATGTAAATGTGTTTAATAATATATTAAGGAATTGTATTTAAGAAAATAGTAATGATTTAAAACTTGTTTTTTAATATGATATTTAATGAAGATAAGAATTATTAATTTTAATTTAATTTAATTTTTATTCAAAAATTATAATTATTTGTATGGGATAAAATTAATAGTTAAAGTAAAAATTGATAAAATGTCATAAATAAATTGTTATTTTTTAAACTAAAGTTATTATCTGGTATCATTATTTTTCCTTTTAAGTCTTATTATCATATCATCAATTTTGAAGCAATAACACACAATCTTGTTTAAATAAATATTATTTTATAATATTCTATTTCTGAATAGAATCTATAAATTTTATTTGATTTTAATGCTTTATGATCATATACATTAAAACATATAATAATCTTATTATACTTAAAGAATTTAATATATGGAAAGCAAGATTATAAATATACATTTTGGTAATTGTTTTAAAAATAGCATAAATAGTCTGAGGAATCCACATATGAAAAGAGAATATATATTTTAGTGTCATCAAAATTATATCATATAATTTATAAATTAAAAATAATAATTTAAATTTTAAATATAGGGGATTTGAACTCAGACTTTTAAGCAATATTCAACTATCCACACTACCTCATACTACTGATACACATGATCACACACATATAGAAATGATAAATAATCACCAATATACATATTTTATGTTGAACTAGCTCTGATCTAAAATTTTAAAAGAGAATATATTAATAAAATTATTATTTTCACTTCTTTCTATTTATTTGTTGGTATGTGATGGAGTTGAATGTTATGAATATTATTTCAAGAATAAATGATAGTAGTATGAATAAAAATTATAGATATCTTGATGAAATACCAATAAAAGTATTATTCAATATGATTATTATTATAGAAAGTTTAATAGTAAGTCTAATCAAGTTAATTGCAATTCTATGAATTTTTATTTAATTTTATGAATAATTAATGAACATAATATAATTAAAAATATTAAAATTATAACATAATTGTTTTATTGTTATTGTTATTATAATATTATAGATAGTGGAATCTTAATAAAATCCCTCTTATTATTTCACTATGGGGGTTTGAATTATTCTAATTGTAAATAAATAGTAAACACTGAAAATTTCTGAGTATTTTTGCATTGAAATGTAAATTTAATTGTAAAGGTATTAAAATAACACCAAAGACAGGATTGACCTCAAACTTATCCCTCAAGTTGTATACAAAATTACCTGCCCCCAAAGAAACTGCATGACAACATATTATGGAGAAACTAAAACCAACATTGCAACCAGAGAAATTCAACATGGATATCTCTATAACAGTACCAAAACCAAGCTTGAAGGCAACTCAAGTTTTGTTGAGCATGAGAGAGCCACTGACCATGCCTTCCTACCCACCATAGCCAGTGTTATCTGCTCTGAAAGAAACGACATTAAATGCAAAGTCAGGGAGTCTTACTACATAATGGGTGACCTTGTAGCAATCAATAGAAGAAAGACCTGCTTTTTTTTATCTTGAAAATGGTCTATGTAGCATCTTCACATGAATTTGCATAAAATTTGCATTAACATCATTATAGTTCTTAAATAAATTCCAGTAGCCGCTTGGCAGTAATATTGGGATAATATTATTTATTTTCAAGCACCATTAATAGCTTTATTATCTGTGCGCAAAGCATATATATATATATATTAAAAGGATAAGATATTATTTAGGATTATTATTGATTATTAAGTAAGTTCAACTTCATTATTCCAAGATAATAGAAAATAAATTATTGTTAGTAAAGTTAGTCATTAATTTATTGTAAGGTTTATAAAATAGTTAATAATATATCATAATATGATCTTTTGCAATATTCAATGCCATTGGAGAAGTATTTTATTTGAATCCAATGCTAAAGCTCGTTACTTTTCTAATTAACCCTAGGTTTCATGATTGTTTAAATACTATAGGATTTCAATTATATTATAAAGTTAGATAAGATTTTATATCATTAAAACAATATTATTGGTAATAGTTTATTGGTTATTAATTAATTACCTGAAGTTGAGTTAGATCCCTTTGTTGAGTATTTTTGATGGTCATTAAATAAATAATTTTTCGGAAGGCTACAATATATATATGTATGTTTTGCATATTATGATGGAACATATCTATATATAAAATTTACTTTTAATTTTGTTACCTTTTTTCCCCAATATTAAAAAAGGAAAATAATTCTCACAATGGGCTGTGTTTTAGCTACGTATATAAATCACTTTTGAATGGTTTAACCTGATAATAGAGTAATGAATTCAAAAGTTAAAGATTTATAAATTCATTACCAATTAAGGAAAGTTTTTAAAAAATCTTCATTGAACGGAGCTATGCGTTTAACTTACCAAATACTCGATCTAAAATTATCTCCGAGTAATCGACCACAGGATTCTTTTAACTGCGTTTATAATAAAAAATTCTGCCTCTGAAAGAAGCCTTCTTCTATAAAAACTGATCGAGTAGTTTTGAGTAAAATACAAATATAATGAATTTTTAATATTTTAAAAAACATAAAATAAAAAATATATATAAAAAAAAATTGGTTAAAATATTAATCTATAAATAGTAAACATTTTTAAAGCTATAAAAATAATATATATATTTTTACGAGTAACATGTTTTAGATTCTAACGCATTTAAAATAAAAAGAACTAAATGCTGATCGCGAGACGTTGCTTTATGAAAGTAAGACATCTATTGTTACCGTAGACATTTTTCTTTCATATAAAAATAATAAACACATTTTATATGTAGTCAAAAGCGAATAAGTAGTGGGTCAGTTAAAAACGAGAAATCATTTTGTGAGTTTGAAATGAAACTAAATATTACAATAAATATGTCTCCAATTATCTTTATCTCTATCTGATCTCTTAAGATAGGGAGACATAATGTTACTTTTAAAAAAATCCTAAACCATGGTAATTAATATTATTATTAATGTATTAAGGCGTTTAATGAATGACATTATTAAGATTAAGTATTAATAATAGAAATAAACATAGGGAGTTTACTATGATGTGAAAGCAAGAGAGTTTTATTGTTTTACGATCTTCAGATAACCTCAATGAATAAACAGAAAAACCAGCCAATCACTTATCCCCCCCCCATATATATATGGAATCTTATTGTTAAATATTAGTAAATACAGTAATCAAAAATTTTGAAAAATACAAAAAATATAATCGTCACTTGGGATGCTTTCGACTATCCTCGTAAAGCTCAAACGGGATCTTTAGTAACCAGAGAATATACACATAAATGGAAAAATATGGGTAACTTAGTCTGCAAGTTGTGTAAAGAAGGCATAGAAAATATTAGGCATCTGTTAATTGAATGTAAATATCTGAAAGCAGAAAGGGTACAAATAATGAAGTTGTGGAAAAATAAATATGAACAAAGTGATTATACAGAAAGTGGCTTATTGGTTTTTATGCTGAGTTTGGGAAAAGATAAGGGGGTTCTAGATATAAAGGTCATGGAGTTGACAAAAATTATGTTGTGGAAATGGGATGAAGCAGGATAGTGAAGAATATGGGAAAACTTGGGGTGGGAAATAAAAAGGAAAGTCAAAGTGGTTAACAGGTTTCTCTGGGCATAGTTGCTGAAAGATTCCTGACTCCGTATAAGGAGAAGTCACAGTGCATCATATCACATCACATCATAGCGCTCCTAAGTGAGGATTATATTTTTTGTACTTTTCAAAATTTTTGATTACTATATTTACTAATATTTAATTATAAGATTCCGTATATTGCTTGAAAGAAATGCAGACATCGATTTATAATATATATATATATATATATGAGTCTGTATGTATGTATGTCAAAAATAAAACAATCTTTAAAATAGATCACTTGGTCAGATCTATCCTGATTTATTAATTAGATACCTACTATTGGGTTGCTAAGTTGTTATGAGCTGTCAATTTGAAAAACAAAACCAATTGAAATTTTTTTAAATTTATTTGGCTCAGATTCAAACTCAGGTAATAGGTATGACAGGTAGCATGCACTACCAATGTACTATGAGGTTCTATATATATCATCACACATTTTTTGAATAAAGATTTTTTAACTCCTAATGAACATTTTTTCATTTTATTTTATTCATAGTCCTGATTCTTTATTTAAAACACAATAATTAACGTATTCAGATGAGTGTTTATTGATCCTGTCTTCAGTTAATGTAAATTTTCTACATTCACATATTAAAACAATATTTGCAGTTTTACAAAATAAAACTTAATTTGTCTGGAATCTCACAGAATAAAACTGATTCACTATGAGAAAATTCACACACAAAAAAGTTTTTAACTGATTCAGAAATATGATAGCCATTTTTTAATATTATTCTTTAATGAGTATTTACTTCAAATATCACAGGTTGAATTTCCTACAAATACATTATTCTATCAATATGTTCTAAAGTTATAAAATGCTCTATTTACATTTTAAATGAGAAATTAAAGTTATCAATGGTGAATAAAATGTTGATATGACTTATCACTTGAAAATAAATTATAGTATTCAATTGGGTTTTTTAAAGTAATTTTACAAGTAGGATTTATAAATACTTAAACAGACTTTAACCTGTAATGAATGCACCTTAAAATTTCTAATAGTCAAGCATTATTATTTTGCTGATAGAGGGACCTCACAAACCATGACACAAGATAGTGACTTTTATAAAGATGAGAGTGACATCTTATCTTTAACCTAAATTTCTACTTATATAGGCCAATCTGAAGCATCCTGATTTGAGAACATGAAATTGTTGTTCTCTTCACTGTTTAAATCCACTATTTCCTTTACTAATTAACCTTTGAAAAATATTGCAATTTACAGCGAGTTAATGTTATGATCTTAACACTGGAAAATCTATAAACTATTGTAGAGTTGTAATTATATTTTATTGAACACACAGGAAGTATATGTAAATAGTTAAACAGGCTTTAACCCGTAATGAATCTAATAAAAACAAAGACTACGTAAAAACGATAAATATTTTTTTAAAAAAAAGCAAGAATAAAATAAATTTTTAACTAATTCAAGAAATAATTATATTAACAGTTTCAGGATTAAATTCATCCTTTTTTTATTTAAAAAGGCCCTAGTATGATTTTTCTCCATAAACATTTTATTTTTATAATTAAATTTTTTTTTATATTATATATTGATAATTTTTATATTATTTATTATAAATGTAAGCTTTCATATGGCAGACATTTTAAAAATTAATATTTGAACTTTGTAAAATAAGAAAATTAAATACTAAATGGAGTTGTAACATAATAATGGTGTTTGGCATTAACCAATAAATATCACATGACCACCACCTCTTATGCTTGTGTATAACTGTTGTTAAAACAGGCTCCTCACTGATGAAGGCCATAAGCCAGAAACTAGTCTGGGGATATTGGATGAGTAGGCACTAGATGGGGATTTTGTGCACAAGCCTTCTGGCATTCATTGATTACTCTAGCTTGGTGTGTGTGTCAATATGTATAGCGAGTTTTTCCTGTGTTTAGCATTAGTGGACAAATTTTATCTTTTCAAAAAGTTAGTAAAATGAAATATTATATATTTGAGTTCAATTTTTTAAAGTAAGAGAAAATTTAGGGTTGGTTATTGTTAAAGAAAGAAAATATATTAAAGTTAAACATTAAATTAATTATTATTAAAATAAATTTTTTTTTTTATCAATAATTAACATAAAACATTTCTTGTTATCCAGTAAGAACTGCTTTTGCTTTGCCATAATGAAATTTATATGACTTGTCTTCTTAAAAATAAATGCTTTCAAACCAAATTTAATTGTGTTGATATATGTTTTTGGCTTAAAATAAATATTTTACAAAAATATTGCAAATTACTGAAAATTACAATTTTTTTTCAAACAAAATGGATGCATCAAATTGTATTTCAAAACAACTGATCAACTTTTTAAAAATGCTTTTAAATTTGAGTACAGATTTTACTTCAAATATTACATCTAGGATAATAAGATGTCACTTGATTAGTTTGCTAAGCTGTTAATCACAATAAACATTATCTTAGAAAGTAGTTTTTTATTTCACAACTTATGTTTATTTTTTTTACTTAAATATTAAATTTACTGTGTTTATTTAATTCATATTTTTATTTAAATAAATATATAAATATAGATACGATATATTTCTTAATGTTAATTTATATCATAGAAAGTAAATACTACAATTTTATTGGGCAAAAATTATAATTAATTATTTTGTGAAGTTGATTTATTTATTATGCTATGTTTTTAAATACAACATGTAATGAACAAGGATATCTTGTATATCTGAAAATCATAATCTTTCTAAGTATAAAAGCAATCAAGTAAAGCAAATAGATAGATAGATAGATAGATAGATAGATAGATAGATAGATAGATAGATAGATAGATAGATAGATAGATAGATAGATAGATAGATAGATAGATAGATAGATAGATAGATAGATAGATAGATAGATAGATAGATAGATAGATAGATAGATAGATAGATAGATAGATAGATAGATAGATAGATAGATAGATAGATAGATAGATAGATAGATAGATAGATAGATAGATAGATAGATAGATAGATAGATAGATAGATAGATAGATAGATAGATAGATAGATAGATAGATAGATTGTTATGAGTATGAATTTGTATAAAATATGAATATTAAAATATGTTTATATATCGTCATTAGTATTTTTATTATGAAAAAAAAATCGAAATCTTTTTATGGGGTGGGAGGATTTTATATTTAAAAAAGAAAATTTAGATATAAAAATGAATCAGGCAACAAGCTAAATTCAGTTTTCAGGTTCAATGAATTAAAACAGAAAAAATCTCTCTATACGTATTGCCACTCAGTGCAATCCAGAGTAATGAATGGATGCCAGAAGCCTTGTGCATAAAACCCCCATCTAGTGCCTACTCATTCAAAATCCCGAAACTAGTTTCTGGCTTTAGGCCTTCATCAGTGAGGAGCGTTGGAGTGACAACATATAGAGAGATTTGCCTGTTTAATAATATGGTGATCATGTGATGTTCAATGAATTGCATATCAAAATTTATTTACACTTTTTTACTACAAAAATGAAATGTACACACACCAACAACTTTGAGAAACATAATCTGTATGTTCTCTGATTTACTCCAAGCGATCAATAATAATAAGGTAAAAAAGCAATGACAATATTTGCTTTAACGCTGTGTTGTTTTTAAAAAAGCCATGCTAAATTTAGATTAAGCAAATTTATGAATACATTTGTCTCTTTTCTTAATTATTTAATTTTAGAAATATTTTTTTCTTTTCAAAGCCAGATTTTTGATTAATAATTACTTTTTTTAATATCCTTCGAAAATTCTTACCTTGGTCAATTCCTTTTGGTTATACTATCCATTTTATTCTGTAAGAGAATTCCTCATCATTTTAGCATCAATCTTCTTTTTTTTAATGTTTTTTCATAATACCTGGTTTTTCTTCAGTTATCCTTAATACATTCTCATTCTTAATTCTGTTTGCACATATATGGACCAGCATAAATTTTAAGAGACTGTATTTTTCGCAATGCAAATTAATTGATTAATCATTCTTAGAAACAAGAAATAATTTTATAAAAATATTAACCATTTAATGACAATGAATTTCAAAGTTAATTATAAGAGTTTTTCAAAAGTTAATAACTTCTTCCAAAGCGTAAGCTTGTGGTTAAGACTGTAGAGGTCCCTACTATCGCATTTTTACACATATTTTTGAGGTTACAGCCTTAGTAAATATTACTTACGTAATCAATGTGTGTTTAAATACATTTATAATTATAACTTTATTATTGGAAAATAAAAATACTGCAAAGCTTTTTTTAAAAAAAAAAAAAAAAGAAGAAGAAACCATGTATGAAATATATGACTTTCATTTATTTAACTTTAAGCTATTGAAATAATTGAAAATAACAAAAACATAACTTTTTTTTTATCAATATGTTGTTGAAAATAAATAAAAACAACTCATCCACTTTGAAAAAATAATTTAAAAAATATAATCAAAAATCACAATTTCAACCTAAAAAAACCTAAACTCACAAAATTGGAAAAGTAAGTAAAATAACTGAAATGTTTAAGTTATGAGTTTATTATTACGAATATGCGTTAGGGCAGTATTTAATTGATTTATATATTGAAATGGTACTTTTGGGCAAAAGAATGTTCTTTAGATTAAGGTGCCAATTTGCAGTAGGATGGATTTATATGTTGAGACTCTCTTAATATTCTACTTACATTTACTAACTATAAGATCTGTGAAATTCTTCATAAATATTAACCGAAAACGAGGTTCTACAATAATGTGTATTTAAAGTTAGAGGGTATTTTTTATTATCTTCAAGTATAATTAAAATGAAAAAAAAAAAAGATTAATGATCTCAGAGTTTAAAATAATAATAATAATAATGTAACTATAAATTGATGTGATATGAGTGAACAAATAAAATAACTAACATGACCTTATATAAATGAAAAGTCATCCAATTTTATTTACATCGCTAATAAATAATAATAATAAAATGATGATGATAATGATGATAACACAGAAGCAAATGACATTCATAGTTTAAACGGTTCTGATCAAACTTATAACTTTCAACTCATGAAGCTATTACAAATAGTTTTATAAATAAATAAATGTTTATGAAAGTTTTTATGAAATTCAAATAAAATCTTTGGGTAAGTGAAACAGAAAAAAGAATATATTCTAAACATTTAAGTTACATATAATGATGGAATCCTTTAGTTTGTTCTCATCAGTTGAAACATAAACAATATAATGTTTGTTAATTATCTAAACAACCATGCACTCATGCATTGCACTGTATGTGCACATAAATATATAAATAAAAATAATATTATTAAAATTGTTTTACCTGGACTCTAAACCTATTATCTCCGAAAGCTCTAAAGCAAAGAAAAATATGCATATATAATAAAAATAATAAGTGAAAGTTTATTATTGTTGGGAAAGTTTTTTTAAAAGTTCTTGTATAAAATATTCTTTATTCCAAATCCTATAATCAGTAAATATACATGCTTAATGGACAAACTGGCTTCAGGTGGTGATTTCTTCATACTAAATCAATTGTCTCTGTAGTTAGTAGGATGATGCAATTTTTCCAGAAAAATTTTCATTTGGTCTACCAAAGTTGTAAACAATTTCTCTCAAGAAATTCTAGTAAAATTGTGATAAAATGGCTTATTTTATAATTGAATAAATTTCTTCTCATTGTTTCTTAAGAATGAATTTCACAAAATATAATTTACTATTGAAATTTTGAAATAACATCTATAAATAGGATTCTTCTGAAAAGATGATGAGAAAACTTCTAAATGCATGTGAAACAACAATAATCAAATATATATTCAGGTATTGGAAGGCATTTGATCCTTTTCTACTTCACTTTTAGCAAGGTATCCTGTTATTCAATTACCAAATGTAATTTATTTAAAGAATACATCATCTGGTGAATAGCTGCTGATTCAAATTGCAATACAGTAATTTTTATTCTATATTGTCATTTTTTTATCTTTTCCCATCTCATAATTTCACATAACATTATTATAGGGATTCTAAATAGATTATCTAGCGATACTTTTATATAATTTTGATATACTCATACACACATTTAAAGTTAGTGTTTTAGAATTTCCAGAGATTATAAAAATATAAATCATTTAATCTTTTTAATATAAATGTAATAAGCTTTCAGCAATTAAATATTAGTTGATAATTTTAATTAAACTCATATATTAACTATTATAATTTCACTTGTTTTAATTAAAATCTAAATTATAGTAGGCTTTTCTTTCTAAAATATTTATTTATAATTTGGAATGCTTTGAAAAGAAACATTTCAGGAAAAAAAAAAAAAATTATTTAATTAATATGTAAGTGAACAAAATGTAGATAATTAATGATGAATAAGTGACTTTGCATAAAGGAAAGTGAATGTAAACATTCTTTGAAAATTTTAATATATAAGTTTAAGAATATGCATGTTATTATTATACATATATTGTAAGTTAAAAGACAAAAAGTTATACTAAACATAAAATAAGCACTTCTCCAAATATATAACATTGGATTTAAGATCAATCAGTATTAAAATTAACTTAGGGAAAAAAATATAGAAAGAAATTATTATGTGGCACAAACCTCCAAATAAATATCTTCATTGATTACCAATGCACCATTCAATGAAAGAAAAAATGATTTGTAATGTTCCAGAAAAAATGTATTTTTTATATCAAAACAACAATAACAATGCTAAGATATATGCAAAATTTGGCAGTTTTTGAAAAAAATATTTAACATGCGACAGTAAAACTCATTCAACTTAGATTTAAATATATACATAACAAGACTAAAATTTCTACAACTTCTTTAATAGATAAGCTCTACTTATTTATTCTTTTAGAATATTTTTCACAAGTTCAGTGAAAAACAATAGAAGAGATAAAATAAAATCAATTAAAAAATTGTATAAAATGGATTTAAAAAGCTAAACATTAATTTATGTCTGTGTTCTATGCATTATTATCTTCTTAGAAAATCCATGTATAGAAGCACATTACTAGATTTACTAAAATTCTAGAAATACAAGTAAGAACACTTTTAGTCAAGCGTTGGTGGTCGAGTGGTCAGCACAGTGCCTTACAAGCAGTTGTCCCGGGTTAGCGGGTTCATTTCCCAGATGATGCTATGACACATAAAAAAAAAGAACACTTTTAATACTTTACATGTTATTCTTGGAAAATTTTCTTAAAGTAAAAAAAAATGGAAATTAGAAGATCATCCCCCCTTTCCGAATTATGTTAAGTTTAAATAGTCGTTACATCAGTGTTAAACATGGGGGGGGGGTTGTCTTGTAACGTAATAAAAAATATCATAGTTAACAGAATTATCGAAAATGTATCAAATGTTTTTAAATTTAATAAAGTAGAACGTTAGTCACAGATTTTGTTCCAGATTTTTTATTTTATGAAGTGCAGAACCAGGTATTTTAATAACAATAGGTCTCCAAATATGTCATAAAATGTCAATAAAATCTTTTTTGCATAAAAGATTCTTATGCAAATAGTTTTACCACAGAATTAAAGAATAAAGTAACCAATCTGGCAATATTTTCTCAAATGATATTTCATCTTGAAATTGTCAAACTGCTATTTCTGTAAATTAGAATAAAAAAGGACAACATATAAAATATCTACAATTTAACAATTTTTGTTGACAAAAAAATAACATTTTTATTCTTTACTAATGCATCAATTATTATAGCAAAAAGATTAAATTCAAAGCAAAATTTAAGATTTATCTTCTTTGAATTATTACATAAATTTCATATATTGATGCTAAAATATAATTCATGTCATGTAATTTATACAATCATAGCTTGTAATTGATATTTGAAAAATATTAATATTTTGTGTCACTGTACAAAGACTACAATAAACTTTAAACAATCATTGTTATTTTATTTATAGTTTTCGCCTAAAAATTTAAATTATACTTAATTTTTTAATGTTATAGCCTTAAACACCATATTGAATTTTTTAAAATATTGAGCTGAGACACAATTTTCACAATAACTTCAGTTTTAATTATGTTAGAGCAAAAAAAAAATTACATTAATAGAAACTAGAAAAACTAAAGCAAACAATAAGCATAAGATAAATAATGATAACTATATAAAAAAATAAGAAAAAATGAAATTTTCACATCCTAAATAATTATTATTTTATTATTTGATCATAATTTGGAAATTAACATTAACTAAAATTCAAATTATATCTTCAGTGATAATTTCTTTGTATTCCTCACAAAATTATCTTTCTAAACATGTATAACATGTCTTCCCTGGGATAATCCATAGCTTCATAATGCCCAAAAGAAGTTGGTTATGAATTCTTCATTTTTATCTTGTACCCCAACAGTTCCAAATGTCAAAGGCATCTATATAAAAAAAGATTCATCCTAATAAAAGATACAAAAGAAATCATCATAGCAATTGGATTCTTGTCTATCTTAAACTAGAAATTGTAGGCTACTGTCTATATCACTGATAAAATGAGTTTCATCTCTTCATTTTATATTTTTTGGGTACATCAGTGATGTTTATATTCTTTATGCACACAAGTGATGCTATCTTGTTAGGTTTATTGTTTCAAAGAGATATAATTTATTTGCATATAGCCCATTTGTTAACTATAGACTTGAAAATAATGTTATGAAACATATAGCAAAACCAGAGTGACTCTAAAGCATGAACAAGAATAAACAAAAACGTAAAACAAGAATCAGAATTTGATTATATGCCTGCATATGCAATCTTTCTATATATTTGATTATTAGTTTTATAACTCATTACTTGTAAGCACAAACATATTATACAAACATAATTATAAATAATAAATAATAAATTATTAATTTTTTTGAAAATCATTATTTTTATAAAATAAGTGGATTAGAACTTTAGAAAATTATGGTAGAACTTTAGAAATTACAGTAGATATGAATTCGATACGAGCATAAATAAATATATAATTTACTAACTACAAACTAAAATTAATAAAAAAGATAATTTTTTCAAAATTTTTTTAAAAAAATTAAAATATTACGAGTCATTACATTGAAGCTCTATTGTAGGCCTTGTTTGTGAATAATATGCAGCAAATGTTGACTTGCATTCGATAAACCATTTTTTTTCTTTTATCCCTTCGTGATAATTACAAAAGTTAGCAAAAAAAAATTAAATACTGTGGTCGATTAAAACTGCTGCCAAAAATCCAAATTTCAATGGATTTTTTTGAGGTAAACATTTTTGGAACTGCGCGTTATTGAGCTATCAAATGCCCATATTTTGGTTAACATCATGCTTATACTTTTTACGTCAGTAAAGAAAGAAAATAACACATCATCTGATGAGCGCTGCACTCACGGAGCAGAAACAGTTATATATTACTAATGAGTATGTGTTTTACAAATTAATTTCTTAATGTAAATGTATATAAGAAATCTGTTTATCCAATAAGAATTACATATTATTAATCAATAATTTATGGTTATATTGTCCTTCATGTCTTAGAGCAATAGTGGAGTGTCAGACAATGGAATGTAGAATATTTGAATCAATTGCAGTTCTAGTTCTTCATTCAAATGGCTTATGAATTCTTGAGTAATTCCTGAGAAATAGGCTTTAAATTATTTATTTATTTACTTACTATGGTTATATTGACTTTAGTTTAATCATGTGAATCATGTTTAAATTAATATTTTTGCTCTATTCTTTTATGTAGTAAATAATCCAATACAATTTTAGAACATCATCCAACAGAGATTAATTTAATCTTATATCACTATGTAGATAAGTATTCTTTTAATTCTGAGAATGCAATTGTATTCATAGCTTGCAAATGTGCAAAATCTATTATGAGAATAGGAAAATTTTTTCTGAATTTACATTTATTTATTTTTTGAGATTATGTTTGACTTTTGGAATGACATATTTACTTTTTCTATTCCATAAATTGCTGACATATGAGGATTTTTTTTTAAAAAATGAACATCTGATTAATAGGCCTAAAAGATAAAAAGGTATCACCTTTATTTCTAAAAGTCTATTTTATACTTGGTATAGCTGTTGTTTTTTTTTTTTTTTTGCTATAGATTTCAACTCAAATCTTTTATTTATGTGCCCAATTTTATAGAACATTAAATAGAGCAGAATATATTTAATAAAGATTTTTTTATATAAATACTTTGAAAAAAAAAAAGATTTTTATTCTTTAAATTGTCATTACTATCTAAATTTCTGGTGTACTTATGATCACTAAATATAAAGCTTTGATGTTTTGTTCCAAATAGTTTTTTTTTGCTTTTAATATTCTTATTGCCATATTATGATACAATTTTACATTAAAGCAATTATTCCATCTTTAATTTTTTTTTAGCTATGTAATATTTATTTATTTTTGTTTGCATGAATAGGTTACATCGTATACAGACAATTTATCCCAATAGTAAAATTGTGGTAATCAGTGTAGTGAAAATATTGACGCAATCATCACTTTAGTGCTTAAACATCAACTCTCAAGCAATTAACCATAAAATGTATTCTCATTTTGACACCACTTTCTTACTATTAGACTAAATAACACAGGACAAGATGAATGTGAAGATAACTTTAAATCAAGTAGACAATTAACTGCATAGTAAAAACCCCATTAGATGAAAGAAAAAATTAAGTTGAGAATTATTACAAACCATCTTTTAATATATTTTGTAAATCAAAATTATTTACACCAGGTTACTATTTGTATACGTTACTAATAAACACTTGTTAAAATCATTAGTGTCACATTGGTGATACCATAGACCAATATGGTGATTGGTGCAGTTTTCTCTTTTTTCTGCTTTTTGAGGTATTTATCAAATATTAAGAGGATTATCACTATAGAATATAATTTATAATATGAATCAAAGTGAAAGAAAAATTCTGAACTACATTGAGAAATTTAATATAATTTTTTATATATAAGCACGACTTTTTTTACACTTCATGTTACCAAAAACTTGTTTATAAAAAGAGAATAAAGTCTTGTAATAATTATGGAACATTTTGTAATCATTATTTCAAAACTATTTCAAGATATAAAATAAAGAATGAATTAAGAAAAATTAAGAAAGAAGTAAATATTTGAAAAAAAAAGTCACAGATTTTTTTTTAATCAGAAAGAAAAAAACGCAGATACTAATGTATAATGTATATGTGAAATAAGATGTGGATTGGTAAGAAAAGTTAAGAAAAAGATTATTGCATGTAATCATAACAATTGATGTTACTAAAACATATTACTGAAAAAAATCCATTTAAAAATTTGTGTGCGTATTTAAAATTATTGGATGTATTAGCATATTTGTGAATGAATGTTATACAGATTCTTCTGGGAGGGGGGGGGGATATTTATATATTTAAAAGTATTTCACTAAAAAAATATGATGAAAGATTAATATCATTACTTATATCAGAATGAGAAATTTTTTATTTATAAGTAATAATGATTCCTTACTATCAAAGTTTCTGTTGGCAGAGAATTTAGGCATTAATATTAAAGTTTTTTCTATTTCTAAATTAAAGAAAGATTTAAATATTCCAAAACATTTTAGAACTATTAAAAAAAATTATTTTCAGAAAAAAAAAAAACATAAAATAATATATATAAAAAAAAAGTAGCTTTGATTTGTTGTCTCAAAGTTATGATGAGGCATAAACTTTGTTGACAGACGATATGACGTGAGAAGAAAAATCAAATCTTGGGTTGCAAAAAAAAAAAAAAAAAAAAACTTTACCTTCACAATCTCCAATACAATAATAAATTAATTTCTGTAATTTTCATTTTTAATAGCATAATAATTAATTCATACAATTACATGAAATAGTTTTATTAAGAACTAATGTTGGATGATGAAATATCAGGGAGTCATCTGAAAAAAAAAGTAAAATTAAAACAGACTATAGATATGTGTATCAAACTATATTATTTACTTCATCATAGAATTTGAACACTATAATATGTTAAGAAACTAAATTGATACAATGAACAAAAAAATACATGCAAAGAACACATTTGAATGAAGTCCTTATTGTATCTTCATATGAAACGACTTTTTATATAATAGATTTCTCTGAAAACATTTTGTCTCTGTAAAAAAGATCAGGCATAGTGTACATTGATATTATAATACAACATGGGATTTGGGCATTCTATCATCAGATTTTCAATGATATGAATGGCTGAAGAGTTGGAGGTTAGAGTAGATTGAAGCCTGTCAATTAAAGTATGAAGATTTGCGATCTTAATATAAACTGAGAACTGATTATATATATATATATATATATATGTGTGTGTGTGTGTGTGAGAGAGATAATAATCTGGACCAACTGATGAGTGCTGGTTTAGCACAAAATATGTATATTGGTGATTATTTATTTTTTCTACATGTGTGTGGTCATGTATATCAGTAGTATGAGATAGTATGGATAATTGAAGGTTGCTTGAAAGTCTGAGTTCAAATCCTCTATATTTATAATACACACTTTTAAATTCTAGTTTTAGAACAATGTTGTTAATATATAGGGTATATGAGCACAGACTTTCACATGACCCACCACTCTATCTCATAGCACTGATACACTTATGTTAAAAAAAATTGTATTCCTAAGCATAATAATATAATTTGGGAGACAAAAATTAAACTTTGAATAGTCTTTCTGTGAAATAGATAAAATAGGTTTAATTAGATACTGCAACTATTTATTTTAAAAAACACTTAAAAACAGTGTTTAGTCCATTATTATATAAATCTTAGAGGGAATACTGATTTATATCATAATGTAAAGTAAAATACAATGACCAGAAAATATTTTTAGAGTCAATGGAGTTATTTTTGAATTCAAAAAGTATTAATTGATTCAGTGTACGATCTGTTTAAATGTTACCATCAGAATCAATTCATTAAGAAATACCACTTACTTGAAAAATAAGTATTTAATATAGTTTATTGAGAATCTTAAAGTGATATTTTTTTCTGATACTTATATTTTAGGTGTTTGAGTATAGCACATTATGGTAGTAAATATATCTTATCAAACTATTAGTTTAATATTTTAGTTAATAGATAGCATAGTGGTAATTGAGAGCTTAATGTTTGTAATATTTTTTCTAGTTGTTCTTGGGCATAAAAAACGAAATGACTCTATATCATTTTATTACAATGCTTCAATATCTTTATGTAGTCTAAATGTGACTTTTAAGAACAAAGTATAAAAGTATATGACAAGCGTTGTTAGCCGAGAGGTCAGCGCAGCCGCCTTTCAAGCAAGGAGTTGGTTGCAGACGATTGTTGCGGGTTCGCCTGCCAGCCGACGCTATGATATATGAAAAAAAAGTATAGAATCAATATTAAATTATTTCTATAATTAATAATGGATAGTTTTTCTTATTTAAAAGAATACACCAAAGTGTAGTCAATGTTGAAGTCATTACAATAAGAGTAAGTTATGAGAATACACAGTTAAAATTCACAACAAAAAAAAGAAGTCAAAAATATATATGGCCAAAGAAAACTTTTTTTTAAAGAATAAAAGATAACGAATGCAGTCTTGAAAAAAAAAGGATATGATTTAAACTTAAAAAAGTTTTTTAGCGAATAAAATATTTTTTCAGGTGAATAGTTTGTGACATTTACAGTAACTTATCATGGACTATTATTATTACCAAAATTCAAAAATTTGTAAATTATGTTAATGCGGTGCATGCAATTTGCATGAAATAAAAAAAAAACAGTAATAGAAATATATTAGTAGTGTTAATCAACAACGCATGGAATTAAGCAATAAAGCTTAAACTTCAGTATCACCGTTAACATTATTTTCAACCATTATTTATCAACTGCAGCATGAAGGTAACTCCAAGTTTAATTGAGTTTCTTTGATCTCTAGTTTTACTTTTCCACACCACACCAGCACACTTCTTTATTTTATCCTATCATCTCACAGCAGTCTTTTTCCATGTCTTTTACAATTTTTTGAAATCCAGGTTAGGATTTTAACTGTTCATCTATTATCATTTCTTCTAGTAATATATCAAGCTCAGCTTTCCATTTCCATGTCTGCATTATTTCAATGATATTAATAATAGATGTTTGTTCCATCATCCATCTATTTCATTTTGACACCTTCTTGTTACTCTTAACACACATCTTTTACACTCCAGTGACTGGTCTGAAATCTCTGTAGTGCTCTTGTGACAAGTGTCTAAGTCTTAGATTTATAATGGAAAACTAGTAATCTTTTTTTTTCAAACACACAGGCTTATTTCCTTTTAATATTATTGTTTTTACCAAAACCCCTCCATCCAAGTTTATGATTAATTTGATCCATTACATTTCATTTGTATTAATAACCTGATCAAGGTATTTGTAGTTGTTAACTTCTTCTAATTCATCATTATCAATCTTTATTTCTTCTTTCAAGAAAATCCATTGAAGATTAATTTTATCTTTAATCCTACTTTCTTATTTTCATCTTTTAATTCTTATTACACTTCTTGAAACTCTTAAGCATTGTTTTCAAAAACATCACAAAATCTATATGAATTAAATAATCTCCATTTCCTTTACTTCCTCGCCTTCCTATTTTAGACCACAAAATACTTTTTTTGTAAAACTGTTGTAGAAAATTTTGGAGATATAGAATCACCTTACCATACACCTTTCTTATTGTTAATTTCTTTTAATATTGCTATGTAATCTAATCATTGTTTATATCTTGATAAACATTCTTCAGAATATGACAACACCCTGGGTTTATATCTTCATGATCCAATGGTTTAATCAATGTGGAAATGCTTATAGAATCAAATGTCACTTCATAATCTAAAAATTCAAACTATAAAGGCAACTTATATTTATTGGTATTTTCTATAACTTTTCCCAATACTTGGATGTGATCCACCATGCTGAAACTACTTTTAAATCCCGATCATTATTTTGATTGTTTAAAATCCAAAATTTGCTATAGACTAGAATTGATAAAAGATTAATAAGTCTGTATTTGCCTAAAGATTTGTGATGATGTGATTTTAGTTGTAGTTATATGTTGGACAATTTTCATTATCTAACATTAAATAGTTAATGCCTTTAAAAAAAATTTAAAATTTATTTAAATTTTCCAATTACATTCAACAGCTAGTAATTTCACACAGGTTAAATGTTTCAAGTTATTCTTCTCTCTTCTTCAGGTGTTGTTGGCATGACTAGTGACAGTATTAGTATGAGAATCTATCCTGGATCTTTAGATTCATGAATAGTGAATTTTAAAGTTATGCTCTAACCAACTGAGTTATTCTTCCAAGGCAACAATCAGTAGAAAGTTAATATACTTATCAAAGAGAATTCTTTTGATTTTTTCACTTTTTCCTAAGAGCAAGTTAATTATTCTAGACATTATGTATTGTCACATTAGATTGATTTATGGGTTTATTTGTGAGCAGCTTTACTGAAATTTCTTCTTTGTACTTTTTTCTATCTAATATTTTTATACTTTCCCAATTGAACATATGTTCATTAATAAATACATGCTATGCTATTTTAGACACATCTGTTCTCTCCTTTTAATCAGCAGTGTCCTCTTTCAGTTTATTTAAAGTGGTAAATGGTCTCATCAATATACAACCTTCTACATTTATGTAGTATTTTATACATGCAATTTTTGTTTTATAGCACTTTTAAGTTTAGACTTTCTAGATATTAAAATTCTATCTAATGTGGTATGGCTTTGGAAAGATGTTCTAATGTTATATTAATTTTAGATCTTTTTTAGTTTTCCTGCTATTTCTGGTATGTATGAATACAGTACAGTTCCAATAATTGTTTCTTTTTGTTATCTACATAAGGGTTTCTTAATAACAGCTAACTGATAATCATTCTTCATGAGAGTTTATTCTATGCAGATCTTTACTTTTTCAAAGTCATTGTTTTCTGGATAAACTTTTTTTGCTCTGTTCCATTGCTTTATAATTTCATGTTTTGTGTTTCTGGTCTAATTGGATGTATATGCTAAGTATTGTGAATTTAATGGATGAGAATATGTTGTTGATGTATGTCCAGAATGTTTATAATAGTGCTTCATCATATGGCTATACAACAGATGTATCATAAACAAAAAAATAAAAGCTTTTCTTCTCTGAATTTACATCATATAATATTCAATTGACCAAACACTTTACTACTTTTTAATGCTTTATTATCCACCCTTTCCTGCAGTTTGCAGTTTTGATTGCTCCAGCAATCTTCTTTAGAATGTTATATCTCCTTGGATCTAAGTTTGGAGCATAAGCATTAACAAAATGAACATTAGTATCATTGTGCAAGGTAAATTTTAACATTATCCTTCCATTGATACACTGAGGAACTCCAATAATAGAAGATATTAAATTAAAATTTACAGAAAATTTAATAGCATGTCTTTCCAAAAAAAAAAACTTGAATCAGTGAAGTCCTCCGTTCTTGTCTTGAAGAGTTTATGTTAAGGGTAATTAGCACTTTTCATATATCTATGATATTTTAAAAAAAATTAGATTCATAATACTTATCTTAAACATTACCATTACTCTCTGCTTTATCCTACTAAAATATACAATTTATAAATAAATTTAATATTAATAAGTTTAAAACATTTAAATTTTTTATTTTTGATAATTATTATATTTCAACTTGTTTTATTTTTATGGTATCCTAATTTTATGGAGCATTTATTTTAATACACTCAAACGTATATAGGTGAAGTTAATAAAAATTTTCACAAATAACAACGTTTAGCTTAGCGCTCTCAGAGTATGTTTACTCCATATTCATAGCCATAATTGTGGTAAACGTAATGGATGCAAATTTATGCAAATCATTAAGTTATTCTGAAAATTACATCTTCAGTAGATGCATAAAAAATTCAATATGGCACTTCCAGAAATAACAAGAATAAAAGAAATGTGATAATTTTGTATATTATATATTGTTATATTTCAATAAATTTTTTAAAAATAAACAGTTGGTTCTTTTTATTCAGTTTTGTAAATTATTAATACTGTTTGGCCAATTAATGTCATGTGGATGCGAATTTTTAAAGAAAGTAATTTTTGCCAATGCTAAAGAATTATTATCATAATATCTGAGAAAATGTGTATTTATATAAAGTTTTCTCTACAATAAACTATGGGTTTTTATTTGATCTAAATATACAACTTGCAGTCCAAAAGAAAAATTATTTAATATAGGGTATATGAGCACAGACTTTCACACCTCTCACCTTTCTCCACTCTATCTAATAACACTGATACACCTAAACAAATATATGCTGAAAAGATAAATAATCACCAATATATGTATTTCATGCTAAACCAGCAATCATCAGTTGGTCTAGACTATCATCTTTACACACATATATAGTATAAGTGCTCAGATATATATTAAGATAGACAATCCTCATAGTTTAATGGACAGGCTTCAATCTACTCAACACTCCAACTCTTCAACCGTCCATCCAATTGAAAATCTGATGATGGAATGCTCAAAGGCCACCCTGAGGCCGAGATTATTGTCACACCCATGTTGACCTAAGGTCAATCTGAACCCCACATGTACAGGACATAATCCATTTAATACATATGCAAGGATGGGCAGACATCTCTATAATGTAATAACTGAAACACAGGCTTGTTATATACCTGTGTGTATATATATATATATATGTAATATAGGGTATATGAGCACAGACTTTCACACATCTCACCTTTCTACAAATTTTCAACATATATATCCGTATGAGTTTTAATTTTCGAAAGATTATTATTATACCATGTACTAATTTATGCATACTTTTAATTCAGGACTGTTTAATTAATCTTAAATATATATGTATACATTTATATAAATTATAAAACAAACTTTTTATCTTTCCTGTTTCAATTCCTTAAGACGGTTTTTTTTCCTCTCAGTTCTCCCACCACTATTTTTGGTTGGTTTTGTCCTCTCAATTTTGTAAATTCTTTTAAACACCAGAAAGTTTAATCAAATGCTTGATTTTATTCTTTTTAATTAAACTAAATTTGGAATAGACAACTGCTCTCTTCTAAAAAGTTATTTATCAAGTTAAAAAACTTAAAACAAATACAATTATTTTTAACAGATTGTATTTTAAATTTTAATTGATTTTGTTTTAATTAGATATTATTTTTGTTAGCTTATAATAATCGTCGGTTTTTGTAGGAACATAAATATATATGCTTCAAAGCGTATAGCTATAAAGTTTTATAAAGTTTATGAAATCTTCAGTCGATAGTCTACAGATAGCACAATTCGTTATCATTTGCGTTTTAGGAGCATATATTGTATTCGCCTATAATACTAGATAATTCAGATGATGAATGGTTTTACTATTTTATCAAGACCTGCTATGCGATTGTAAGAAAATTTCTCAAAATATTTTGATATGATAGTAATGATGAATCGCTAATTTTTTATCATGCATTCTTGATATGGTGGTCTTATAGTTTGTCCTCATTATATTAATAGGAGGATTGGATATTCAACTTCAAGACATTGAAATGTCATGTTAGTACTCTTTTTAAAAAAAAAAGTCAGATTTTTACTGCTAATTATCAACGATTCTAAAAAAATGCAGGCACCAAGTGACTTTATAGTGCAGTGCTCTCAGATCCAAGGCTCCTCACTGATGAAGGCCACAAGCCAGAAACTAGTCTGGGGATATTGGATGAGTAGGCACTAGATAGGGATTTTATGCACAAGCTTTCTGGCATCCATTGATTGCTCTTGTTAGCACAAGATGGCACTACTATATGGAGAGTGTTGTTTTGTTTTGAATTGTTTAATAACAATTATTGTGCTAGTATGAGATAGTGATCATGTGATGTAAAGTGAGAATATCCAGTCATGGCCAAAGTATTAATCATAATTTAATATGATTGAACCAAAAGCATCATATTAAAAATAAAAATGCATTACTCTAATGGTTTATTGATCAAGAATTCATAATAGAACGTTCAAACACAGGAAGTGACAGAAATGGGCAGGATCTTGATTTCTATATAGTCTATTTTCCTCCCATCATGCACGTCATCATATAGGGTAAAACTAAAAATAATGACTGTATATTCATTACGTTTTAAATGATAGACTATTATTGTAAGATGAAAAATAAAGATTATAAATAAATGTAACAATTTTGGTTCAACACGAAATACGTATATTGGTGATTATTTATCTTTTCTACATGTGTGTGGACATGTGTATCAGTAGTATGAGATAGTTGAAGGTTGTTTGAAAGCTCTGAGTTCAAATCTCCTATATTTACAATAATGATCATTAATACATTGTACAGGCTTAAACCTACATTTATATATGTAATATATGCAGGATTCGAATTCAGACTTTCACACGACCCAGATGGCACTGAGAGTAGTGGGTTGTGAGAAAGTCTGAGTTTTAATCCTGAATAATGATCATTGCAAATCACTAATTAATAGTTTAAAATCTATTACGGAAAATAGAATTTCCAAAACATATCTTTTATAGCAGAGTACCAACCATTCAAAATTTTGGAACCACTGCTATAGTTAATCCTACTGATATTGATTCAGATCCTAATAACTTTGTAATTGATTGAAACACTTTCCATTCAACATCAAAACACCTCAATTTATTTATCTGAAACATTCAAGAGACCTCTTTTTTTAATATAGATCTTTTGCTTAGTTCCATGTATTTTTAATTAATTCTGTCAATATATTTTAATTCCATTATTTTTTATTTAATGTAAAATGTTTTGCATTATTATATCATTTAATAGATTTGTTTATTTGTATTCTTTCAAAGTATTGTGATGTCTGAAATGCCAAAATTATTTCATATGCATTTCCACTTATAGCTCCCAATGGATTTTATCCTGTTATATTTTCCTAGTGACAGTTATCAAGCACATTAATAATATTCATGATTTTAAGTCAGTAGACTTATTAAAGGAATGATAATCACTTTTACAATGGTTTTAAATTATTTTCAAGGCTAAAATATTAAAAAATCAATAGTTTTTTTTGTCATAGCATCGGCCGGGACGCGAACCCACAACAATCTGCAACCAACTACTTGCTTGCAAGGTGGCTGCGATGACCTCCTGGCTAACAATGCTTGATGAAATCAATAGTTAACTTTAAATTGATAGAGAATCCACAAATCTATCACTATTAAAAACAGATAAGCATAAAAATTTTATTGGATATTTATTGAGGATTATAAAATTAAAAAGTTTAAATATATTGGCCCAAGTCAATAAAAATTAAAAATATCTCTTTCTGATACTTACTAAAACTAAGTAACCCATACAAACATTCATTTTTTATCCAATTCACTTTTAAAATAACAAGTATATTGCAGAAAGAAGTTTTCTGATACCTGGAAGAAGACCCTGTGATTCCTCTTTCAGGTCTTAAAGAAATGAGCAGGGCAAATTTCTAATATTCACCTTATAGGTTCCTGTTGTTGCAGCTCTTATTATTATATGATTATTTATATGGATGGGCTGCTAAACAAATACATCAGCCATCATGGTGAATTTATTGGCTTTTTACCTCTAAGATTAAGATAAAAAACATGATTTTTCTTCTCAGTTACCTGATAGTTCTTAACTGAAATATCAATGAACTTTTTGAAGATATAATGAGTATAGGTTTGAATTAACTTTTTAATAGATATTTAAAATCATGACAGACAAAACCAAATTATTGTCCTTATTTACAAGAATCCATAAAGTCACTAGTCAATGTAACAAACAAGGCAAAACTCTCCATACAGTAGTACCACCCTGTGTCAACCAGAGTACTCAATAGATGCCAGAAGGCTTGTGCATAAAATCCCTATCTAATGCCTACTCATCCAATATCCCCCGACTAGTTTTTGGCTTGTGGCCTTTGATAGGTGAGGAGCTTTGGATCTGAGAGCACTGAACCTCACTGATGAAGGCCACAAGCCAGAAACTAGTCTGGGGATATTGGATGAGTAGGCATTAGAAAGGGATTTTATGAACAAGCCTTCTGGCATCCATTGATTACTCTGGTTGGCACAGAGTGGCACTACTATATGGAGAGTTTTGCCTTGTTTATAAACAATTATGTGCTAGTATAAGAGATGGTGATCATGTGATGCTTAATAGTCAATGTAACCATTGTTGGATTAAAGTGAAGGTGTTATGAATCCCCTGATTATGGAGCCAGGCTAGCATTTGGTCACAACCTTATATTTAGATACTTACAACTACAGATCACTCACAAATAATAAAAGATTACATGAATTTAAAGAATTGTCTAATATTAAATTGGACAATATTGGACTTCATGAAGTTATGAGGAAAGTGAAAAGATAATTGATTGATTTAAAAAGTCAATCTATATTATATTACAAAGACACAAATATTGAAAGCACAAGTGGAATGAGATTTATTATATATAAAAAGTGAAAAAACAACAATGTGAAGATTAATATCATATCAGATAGAGTCGCAAGTTTAGTTATTGAATTTAAAGAAAGATACCGAATGCAAATAATTCAGGCTTATGCCCTAACATATTCTCATTGTGATGAAAAAATAGAAATTTTTATTATGAATATAAGAAAGGCTCTTGATCAAAACAAATAATATTTTAAAATTGCCATGGCAGACTGTAGTGCTAGAATTGGTAAACAATTGAAAGGTAAAAGTGCTGTTGGTAAAATTGGTTAAATGAGAAAGGATGCAGACTTGTGGAGTTTTGCAAAAAAAAAAAAGCAACTTTATATTATGAATCTTTCCTATGAAAAAATGCTAAACAGAATTGAACATGGAAGTATCCAATGAAGGTACAATAAAATTGGAGTATATATCAACTAACAGAAAATATATATTTCAAAATTGTAATGTTCTTAATAAATTCACCACAGGAAATGATCATCGATTATTGAAATAAAAGTTAAGTGTTAATACAAAATTATAAAAGTATTCACAATTGTTATTCCTAACCAAACACTCCAATAAATTTGAATTAGATCTTGCAAATCAGTTTTAAATATTATCAGAATTTGAAAATGTTTTAGATTTGAACAAAATTAATAGGAAGATAACTGATATACTATTAAGAAATGTAAAGATAACTGGTACAAAACAGCAGCAATTGACCACTAAATTTTCTATTAAGACAAGTCTATTTGTGAAGAAAAGAAAGATTATGAAAATATATAAAAATGATCCATTAAAGAAAATTTAATATTTAGGGTTTTGGAAAATGATAGGGAAAGGAGCTAATAATGATATAAGAAAATATAAATGTGAATTAGGAAGAAAGCTATAGATAAGAATAAAATTTTAGAAGTGTAAAACAACATAAGAATATTGGTAGAAACTTACCAAAAAAAAAGATGGAACTCTTATTAAAAAGGGAGATGACAACATGCAATGTGTGGATAAATTTTATAAAGTATTACATAGCAATAAAAACAAGAAAAAGCATAGCTTATGATTACTATATTCTCTGGATAACCCAATATTTAAAATGAAATAATACATGCAATTAAATCATAAAAAGAGAAAATCTCTAGTTAATGATGGAATTATAATCAATATCTTAGAAGAAGCAGGTGAAAAATAGAAAAATTGTTGACAAAGTTATATACCAAATATTTAAATGAGAAAGATGTACCAGAGGAATGCAGTAATAATATTGATATTTAAAAAGATGATAAAGATAACAAATTTACCATGTGATGACACATTGTCTATTGTAGGAAAAAGCTTAAATAATGATAACAGTTTACAAAACAGTGCAACTTCTCCTATTGATAATATAATGGAACTATTAACATTTTGCATAACAGCAACATATTTTTAGTTCAATATTGGATTTTTTCCAACAAAATCAAGGGATGAAATGAACTTGAAATCATAGTCATAAATAGTTCTTCATATTTATCCAAAGTATAAAATCAAAATTTTCTCCTTGGATATTTTAATGCATGTTGATATAAAGAATAAACTTTGGTCATAAGTTAGTGGAAATAATGATATTGTTGCTAAAAATATAAATAATTTTTTATTATTGAATTTATGCACAACATATGGATTGACTATCAAAAACACTTTTTTTAACAGAAAAATCATTATAAAGGAATAAGAATGCAGCCACACTCAAAATAATGGCATTTAATAGATGATTTATAAGTATAACTCAGAATACAGGAGAAGTTCACATTATGCAAGCACTTACAAGAGCAAATTGATGTAAATCACAAAGATTAAACTCTTTTTATATAATTATATAATACTCAAAGAACTTGAGTTAGCAAGTTAATATGAAAACGTATGCCAAAATAAAATTAGATTAATAGCACTAAGCTAGCTTTTGATGAATTTTTACCAGAATCATAGTGCAGAATAACACCACTTAGTTGATAGTCCAAATATATAGTGGTTGGTTTTATTTCTTTGATAGTGGGATACAAGATTCTTTTCTGTTAATTGAATGTGGATCATCTGAAATTGCCCATGCTTCTTTAAATTTTCTTTTTTCTATCATCCCTCTTTATATATATTGTTTTAAATTTACAGGGAGAAAAGTTGTAATATGTAGCCATCTCATGTGATGTACTATGATGAATTTTGGCCTAATAGGTCAATGAGAATTTCTCAGCACACCTATGTTAATAAAAAAGAAAATGAAGTCACAAACACCAATAAAATTTTGTTGAACATGAGATGGCTATGGATCACATCTTTTCTCCCTCTAATGTTAAAATAATATGCACAAAGAGGAATGATAGAAAAAGAAAATTTAAAAAAGCATGGGTGATTTCGAGAGACCCATATGGAATTAACAGAAAAGACTCTTGCATTCCACTATCAAAGAAATGGAACATATAATTTGCATACTGGGACAAATTTACATATTTTCCAACCTCTGTATATTGGATTACCAACTGGTTGGCATTAATATTATTTCTGATGAAAATTCACTAGAAGCTAAATTAGTGTCCATAATCTAATTTTGTTTTGGCATACCTTTTCACATTAACTTGCTAACTCAAGTTTTTTGAGATTATAGATTAGTATACTACAAGATTAAGATGATAGTTGCATTAAAAAATAGATATTGGAACCATATTCATAAAAAATTGATGTTTGTTTTTTGGAAGAATCTTCTATACATATTAAATTTCAATAGCTATTAAATACTAAAATTTCTTAATTTGAATTTTCAGTTTATATTATTGAAACATAAAATTCTCTTAATATCTTCACTGGTTTCTCCAACTATAGTCGAATTAGCTTTAACTTGCTCTAAAATTGGTAATTTTTATGTTATCGTAGCAAATTTAAGATCATTTTAAAGCTAAAAATGTACCATAAGATGGTGCCCTCTCTAGAATTCTTTTACAAATAAAAATCAATAATACTTAAATTTAAAGTTATAACAATGGGAGATTGTGGACTTTTCAAGGCTCTGATTGGTTGTTTCTCATTTTCAACAAAAGGGAGAGCTTGTCAATGATTTTGATAGGTCTAAGTTCTTTGTTTTGATTTTCAAATGAAAATGTATATTTTAGAGGTTTTTTTCATATTTTTTTACATATTATAAATTATTTTGATAAAATATGCTAAAAATATAATTATTTTAGAAGAATAGTTAAGATTTTAGTAAAAAAATTTTACTTTTACATGAACATAAATTAAAAAAGAAATCAATAATGTAAGCAGCATAAAATTTCTAATAGATTATGAACATTCATTTTAGGTTTTCCACTATAGCTTATTTTTATAATTATAAATAAAAACTTATTTTTAAAAAAACTTTCATTCACCTTCATAATCTGACAAATTATTAATTTACTTTTTACAAATGAATATAATATTAAAAGATGAATATATTTTTACTGCTGATTCTGTAATTGACTAATCAAAAGTTTAGAACTTTAATTCACTAGGCCAATAGGAAATTGTACCCATTAAAAGTTTAAGGAATACTTTATGAATACATGTAAATCTCTTCTTGGATTACTGGTTTTCTAATAGTGATCATATTATTAGTGGTTTTATTAAAAGGAAATATATAGCATATTCCACCTGATAATATAAAAATTAAATGTGAAATTTCAGAATGAATATAAAAATCTAAAAGCAGAAGTTGAATGACTGTCGTTAAGTCTTAAAAATGTTTGATAGATTAAAACTACAAAGAAGGTACAAACATTCACTGATAGGGGTAACTCTAGATCTTTTATTGATGCATTGAAATCCAAATATGGAGATGAAAAATAGTATCACATTATTCTTAAATCCAGCAATAGCAATTTTTAATATGATAACAATGTTATTTTGAGCAGATAAAAGGATTATTTTGATTATGTTTAGAAATAATTATTTAAGAATTGAGACTTTTAATGAGGATATGGATTTTATTTATTTATTTACATTTGGACAAACATGTACAGTATACAAAGTAAAAACAGCCTTTTGTAAATTTCAAAATGAAAATGCTGCAGATCATGATGAAATATCTGAAGACATTTTAGAAAATGGTGGTGATATGTTAGAATCAAAAATTTTGGAAGGTTTTAAGAATACATAAAGTTGTGCCATCCAAACTTAATGATGCTTTTATTGTTCCAATTTTTAAAACAAGGGAATAGACGAGTTTGTAGTAATTAGTGTGGAATATCATTATAATTTACTACAGCAAAAGCATTACCAAGATTTTTGTTGAATAAATTGCTTTCAATTATAGGTGAATAATTACCAGAAACTTTATGAGGTTTTAGAAAATCAGGAAGCATTATAAACATGGTGTTTGTTGCCAGACAAATACAAAAAATGCATTGAGAATAAAGGAATGATTTATATATACTTTCATTGATTTGATCAAGACATTTGATTCATTAAAGAGGACAGGTCAGTAACATGGTTTGAAATTAATTAGTTATTTACCAGAATGTATTCATTTTATATAACTAGTATATAATGGAATGAGAGAGAATATTATTACAGATGAAAAATTAGAGCATTTGAAATAAAAATGGTGTTAAACAAGGATGTATACTTACTTTATCATTGTTTCAATTTTTATGACAATGGTCTTTGGAATTGTTTATAGGTGATTCAATCAAAAAGGGGTCACGATACCATACACATTTGTAAATTTTTAATTTAAATTGATCAAAAGTGAAAACAAAACTGTCTTCTTGGATTCTGTATTATATAATAAGTGTGCCAATAGCTCTTAACAAGCTTTTCAGAATATCCCTATCCTCAGACAAGTTTCTAGCTCTGGCTTTCATCAGGTATGCTCATTATATAACATTTGTAATGCAAGCTTATTAAATTAAGTCATGTGATATATGACTTGATTTCTTTGCAATTATTGCATTCTGGATTTACAGTATACAGATGATTGTGCTATTTTTTTCCAATAAAACGACAATGTACAGAATGTTCTTCATGTATGAATACAACATATAAAGACTTTGCTTTATTAATTACTGTTCAAAAAACTCAAGTTATTTATCAGCTAGTGATATACCAAACATCCTTAGCAACTTTTAACTTGAATGGTTATCAATTTAAGAATATAAACCAGTTTAAATATCCTTGGTAGTTTTATAAGTAAAAAAGATGAACTTAGATGTTGAGATACAACAAACTCCAATGTGTTATTGATGATTTTAACAAGTTAAAAAAATAGAATATTTCAGCAGAGAAAAATAACTACTCCAACTGAATTAGTTTTATACCAAACTGTTTTTAAATCTAATTTATTGTATGGAAGTGAGGCTTGGACACTCTATTAATGCAATGTAATGGCATTAGACAATTTTTTTTATAAAGATGCCAAATAAAATTCTAAGAATGCAATTGGTAAGGTCCCAAAACCAATCAAGACATTCTTCAACTTGTTTGATGTGGTACTACAGGGGCTACTATTGTAAAGTCACACCCATAATTGAATCAATCATATAAAATACACGAAAAATGTAAAACTTTATAAAAGAATGTTTTATGAAAAACTTGGACATGGTTTGTGTGGTACAAATAAACACCATCTACATTATAAGGATTAGGACAATGTCAACTGTTTTCATTATGGCAAAGAATAGAAAACATTGGAGAATTATGCAATCGTCATCATTTTGCATATTAAAGAAAATATTTTGAATTCTATCAAAATATATAAATAAGGAATATATTCACTTATATTTTTTATTGCTTAATGATACGTGGGGCCCAAATCAATTAAATTGTAAATTTAAATATATAATTTGACCATTTTTAATATATATAGCTAGTTACGGGCTTGCTTAGAAATGTTTTAAATACATGAAAAATTATGTTCATTCTGATTTGAATCCCAAAGCACGCAAGTGTGCCTACAACTGAATCACATAACATAATATTAAAATTTAAGTATATAAATATTGAACAGATAGAAATACATTTTATGCTCAGTATTTAAGATGATAGAGATGAGAGATTGGTTCAGTGTCTTATCAAATAACTTGTTGAGTTTTAATAAAAATCAATCAATCTTAAAATGGATCAATCGCGATTATATATATATATATGTATTATATTTTTGTTAAATATTATTTCTTATTGGCCTATTTCTTTTTAATTATTGAGTATTCAAAATTCTATAAGCCTCAAAAGATTTAGAAAAACATATAATGACAATTAATCAATTCCATTCATGCTTTAACTGTCTGAATTTTAATATTTTTAGTTATGATGAGAAAATTAACATTTTATAGTTGAATTAACAAAATACCGTCTTTCTTTTTAACTACATATTTGCAATAATTAATTTTCTAAAGAAATTATTTTATCGATATTGGAATGTTCAAATTATTAGTCATACATGTGATTTCTTTTAACTGAGGCTTAAGGCTAGAAAACAAGCTCTCGATAAATTTTACGTTTTAAAAGATGTTGGAAGTAATTGATGAAAAAGAAAAAAAAAATGTTTTTATGCTTGTTTGCTCGCTTGAAAAGATTATAATTAAAAAAAAATGAAATTTTTTTAATGAAATAACTTTAATCTTTATAAGTTTCAAATCTTTTGAGAATGCGATTCTGTAATGTAATACTTATATTAAGAAATAAATATTATTAGATGTTTTAATAAAATATTTCAAAACGTTCAATTGATCCAAAATACAACATATTTTAACAAATATGTCAAATCAATATTTACATACATAAAAATACAATAGTAATAATAATATAATTTGTTATAGTTTAAATATTATATTATAACACTATTTAGTAGCAAAAAAAAAATCAGAATTTTGAATTCCCAAACTATTATCAAATCTATAATTAATATAAAAAATATATGCAACTTTTTAAAAGTATATATTTGCAGATAAGACATCCATCAATATGATAAACCAATGTCTTATATTGTTTTGTGCATGGTATTATTAATGATGGTCGCAGCTATATTCTTATGTCATTTAAAAGACTTAATAAGGAAGAACCGAAGGCAAAATACTTAGATGTAATCCTACATAAAAAATAGCTATGACCGCTGAAATGAGAAAACAATAGCAAAAAATATCACTCTCTTATAATTTTTATTCAATGTAAAACCAATTTATCAAGCATCTCATTATTAGAAATTAAAAAAAAGAGTTATCCATCTTTTGAGATTTTATTAGGACATTTTTATGCACATTATTCAAAACAAAGGGTAAGCTTGTGGTTAAAACCTGTAGAGGTCCCTATCTTCGCATTTTTGAGCGTACATTCTAGAGGTTTATTGTCTTAGTAAATATTATAAAAACCGTCTTAGTAAATATTATAAGAACTATGTACTTTTAGTCTTTCATAATTAAACCAAAAGCAAGCGTACTGAAATTTTTAACATTATTTGATTAAAATTTTGATTTGCAAGAAAGCAACAATTTAGAATATTATATATACATTATTTAAGCATAAATAGTTTTTTTTATTGCCAATGTTTCCTGCAGCTTAACATAGAGATATAGTGCCTGATTTGAGAATTAAGATTTTTAAGTCACTCAACCTTCTCTTTTCTTGTTAAATATCGATTGATTTCATAACTGACTCATAATTGGATTACTTTTTATTTAATGTTTAGGAAAATATTTGAAGTACAGGCACTTTTCATATACCTGGAGCTTAATTGTAAATATAGGGGATTTGAACTCAGTTCAAATCCCCTATATTTAATACTTAGGAGTAAGAAAATGTTTATAATCAACAAAATGATTTTTTATCAATTCATAAACTGTAATAGTAATAGTAACATAAAATAGAAAAATTAAAAATATGCTCTTTAATAATTATCAGTCCATGAAGGATGGCCTCTCAAATTTATTTAAATGTTTTGTTAATCCATTATCTTTTTGTAATTCTATATTTAAGCTTTCTTTTTTTTATCCATCTATTTCATGTATTGTCACTAGTTCTCTTACAATTTATTGGCCAATTTAGGACTTCAATGTCCATATTATCTGACAATAGCCCAGCTCTTAATTCTGATAACAATATTATCAGAGATATTATTTGCTTTTTTACTATTTTGATTTAAATCCCTTCTTGTTTGTCATAACATACATTTCTTTCCATTTGATCTATGTTCTGTTTTATTATTAAATTTGCGGTCTCAAATTCATAACTAAGCACTAATAAGATACTTTCATTAAAATCTTTTTTTTTTAGAAAAATAGACATATTTTTCTATATTAGTAATAATACCAATATAATTTTCTAGATATCCTTATGGCAATTGTAATTCAAAAATAAACACTTTCGATGTGTGTATGTATGTAATTGACTTATTTACATGTTCGTAACCTTCAGTTTGATAAATTATGTAATTTGCTTTAAGTTTTTTTGCTATGATTATGACTATAATCCAATTGAAAGCATGCTAAGCATACTATATTAAATAAATTAAGCATATTATTATAAAAGATTAAATAAGCTTTCCTTAATACACACATCCAAAGTGTTTAATTTTGAATTACAATAGTAATATTTACTAAGGCTGTAAACCTCAAAATGCGAAGGTAGCGACCTCTACAGGTCTTAACCACAAGCTTATGCTTTGGAAGAAAAGACAATAGTAATAATAGTATGTTGTTTTTATGAAAAGTATTTTACCCAAATTTAATTATATGGTTAATTTCATCCATTTTGTTTACATTTGTAGTAATAATTTAATTAATATAATTATAATTACTAACTTTTTTAAAATTCATTTGATCATTTAGTCCCTTTTTTGAAATGTGGTTGAACATTATTTTAATCTTTTTTTATATTTATTTTTAGTTCTGAGCCAAATAACTTTTCATAATCTATGAAACCAAGGCATAATGGCAACTCACATTCAATGATTCTTTTAATAACTAAGTTTAACACATAAAAGTGATTAACTGTACTATAATCACTTAAAATCAAGTTTGTTCTTTTGATTGAATTGAGCTCCAATTTTTTTTAGTACATTTATAATGATCTTTGTAAATATCTTATATAAAGTTATACAATATATATCTGGTTTCTAATTTTTTTTTAAATATTAATGTTATTCTTACTTTTTTCATTCAATTTTTATATTTTTATTAACATTATTTTTTGGACATTTTCCAATCTTTTTAAATCTTAATTTCAAAAGCTCACTTTATTATTTAAAACATATGGAATTTCAAAAAATGTTATAATTGAAAGGGCTATTTTTTATGCAATTTATATAATTTTATAGATTTATTTTGTAAATATCCAGTTAGAATAAAATTTAAAAATTTAAATAAATATAATTCTTATAAGATTTTATTTTATTGATATTTAATCTATTCAAAATATATATTTGTATATTTAAAATTTTAGTTAGGTAAAAGGATTTTATAATGCTAAAGGTCCCAGGACTATTATATCATCATAAATTAGAATGACATATTTAATTTGATTTAAATCATTATTTGTTACAAAAATTTTTTCCCATTGCACAAAGGATTATACAAAATAATTAAGAAATTTTGGGATAATGCATTTCTTTCAGAAGATGAAGAGGGTATTAAATGGATATAATTTTCACAGTTTAAAACAATATCATAGAGAAGCATTTGAGCATATATAATTAATTTCTAAAACAAAAAAGTTTAATTGTATTGTAATTAATTTTGTTGTTGTGATTACATAAATTTTAATTGATCTTAAATTGTAATTACAAAATATTTAAAAAGTTATTATAAGTTTTGCATTATAAATTTGAATTGTTTTCTTGTTTTGTTAAGGATGGGAAAATGTGACATATAAATCCAACACATGTCCATCCATAAAATTAAATTATAAATAAAGAATAAAATAAAATAATATTTGTTTATATAAAGTTAAATATAGTTAATATTAAAATAGTTAAAATAATTAAAAAGATATATATTAGATAGAAATGGGTTCAAACTCAGAATGAATGCAAGAATAAATGCAAATGTAAATAAAACATTTTTAAAAAATTAATTAAAAAAATTATATGAATTTAAAATTTAAAATATATAATTTATTTGAATTTAAAAAAATTTAAAATGATTATTTTATCATATTTAATAAACTTTATTTCATTGTATATATATATAAAAATCTTGAGTGCAAATTTTATAAAACAGAAGAATGCATTGTTGCTAAAAAATGAGAACGAACTTTTTTTTTACTTTGGTGAGATCAATATTTTTTAACAAGAATAACTTAATGTTTTACAATTTTTTTGAACAACTTGTGATGATCTGTGACTAAATTTTGCAAAGGAAGAACATGGGTCCTTCATAACTGAATGACCATGAATAGAATAAATATCAATAAAAAAATCATTTCTTGAATGTATTCTAATATTATGCCAAGTGATTTTAAATCATCTGTACCTAGATATGTATATGAAAAGAAATAACCTAATGAAGTTGAAAATAGCAGGATCCCATCTAGCAACAATATATGTGGAGGCATCATCATCATTATTATTATTAGAACTCTACAGAAGACATAAAAGAAAATGGAATTGTACTAAAAGAATGCCAAAAGATATCACAAATACTGATGAACTTTTGAAAATTGACATTAACATTTTTTGTTTAAACTTTCAAAAAAAAAAGAAATCTATTAGAAATGTTATCATTTCAAAAGTTAAAATAATAGTCTAATTTCTACTTAGCAATATCATTCAGTACAAAATTAGTAATTAGTCAAGTAATTAAACTTAAATTAATTAATATAAATAAGTTTAAATATTTAATTTATATAGTGTGATGTTTTTATAAATTAATCGTAGCTTACTCCACTGCATATGCACTTTTAAATTACTCATAATCTGATTTTTGTTGATGATGCTTGTGAAATTTTTTTTTACTAATTACAATATGTCATTATTAAATGAAAACCTTAAACATATGTAAATATTTAATTTATATAGCATGATGTTTTTGTTTGAAAAGGAGAGTATTCATTATAATTAGCGTTCTATCTGTAAAGCGCATGTGCAGTGGAGTAGGCTACAGTTATTATTAATTTATAAAAACATTACACTATATAAATTATATATTTACATATGTTTAAGGTTTTTATTTAATAATGACATATTGTAAATAGTAAAAAAAAATCCACAAGTGTTTTCAACAAAAATTAGATTATAAGTAATTTAAAGTGATCAATTAAAACTTTACATTCTCAGTTCCAAATGCTTCAGATTTGCCTATACATATAATTTGGGTGAAAAGGATAGAGGGTCCATTCTATCTTTTAAAAAGTTATTTATCTTGTGTTTGGAAATGAGAGTATTCATTATAATTAGCATTCGATCTGTAAAGCGCATGCGTGGTGGAGTAAACTATAGTTATTATTAATAAATAAGTTCAATAAAAAAATCTAAAGAATTTATTTAATATTTAATTTTTTTAAACATATATAATAATTTTATAAAAAAGTTTTAATTGATCTAAATACATAACTAATTTTAAAAAAATTTCATTTATAGTATATTTATGTCTAAATATTAGTGTATGGTATGTGCTAACTAATTGTTGTGATTGTAAAAATACATATAACAGGATATAATTTTAATGCATATAGAAATTTTAGACATTGTAATAGATTTAAAATAGATGGTAATATAGTGTATTTTTGAAATATCTGATTATTAATATAATTTTCTTTATATTATGATGTTAATAAATTTGTATAGTATTATTAATAAGTTTATCATTTGATTCTCTTTTATAAGGTATTGATTCACCTATTCCTCAATTTACCTATTAGATGATAGTGTATATATTCCTCAATTTAGCTATGTATTAAGTGATATATCACATATTCTTCAATTTACCTATCTATTAATTGGTAGATCACCTATTCCTCAAGTTACATACCTAATTCTTGAATTATATATTTATTAAATTAAATATTTATTGATTTATAGATTTATTGACGCATTATAAATGTATAAATTTTTAATAATTCTAATTTATATAAATTTACTTTGGGGCAAATATTATAATAAGGTTATAGTTTTATATTGGATTTACATTATTATAAGCAGTTAGTTGAGATAGCTTACAAATTTATGTATGGATGCATAAAATTAAGTTTGATCTTTTTATTTTTTAAAAAATTATTATCCATTACATTTTGGCTAATCCAATGTGTGGCTTAATAATAATATTATACAATAAGGAATAAGCCCTTACTTAATTTGTGATACCATATAGATGTATGTTACATTTTTGAGTTGCATAATTTGAGTCATGAATAAAATCATTTACTTACAATAGACTGAGATATTTCAGTCACCAATGTGTTAGACAATTCATAATAGTAATTTATAATAATAATATTTATTGTTAAATTTTGAGTCATCCAACAGTGAAGCTCAAATAGTATAAATTTATATAATATTGTCTATTACAATATTTTCATTTTTTTAATCATTTCCAAATCTAGAATTAAAATATCTCATGATCATTTTAAAAATCTTTTTCAATCTGATTAAAAGCATTCTTCATTTTTATATCATAATAAGACTTGTTGGAGCATAAATCTGAATTATCTGCAATTGGTATCTAACCACTAGAACTGATATACTATTGACTTCTACAGTACTGATCTTTGACTTTTTAAATAATAGATCTTACTCACTCCAAATTGACTCTTTACCTTTTTCCTAACTTCACAAAGTCTCACAATGTTGCATTCAATATTAAATGAATTTGCTATCAATTCTTGCAATTTTTTTTCACTTGAAAATGATTGATATTTGAAGATAGCCAAATAGAAGGCATTACTAAATAGTTGTCTATATTTGTAACCTCATCATTTTAGAATGCCAATTTTATATGTTACATGTAATAATATTGTAATTTTACTAAAATTTATTTAGAAATAAGCTATAATAAAGGCAAATATAATGCCATTCGTCCAATACTCTAAGTTTTCAAAATTTCTGGACAGTATTATTTCTGGATTGAAAATAATTAAACAAAACTTTTCTACCTCTTTCCCTAATATACATCTTTCAACTCTTTAAAGCACAAATATTCTTTTGGAAGCTTAAATATTAAATATAGATAATTTAAATATATATTTAATGCACATATTTGCTGTATATTTACTTTCTATGTTATTAAAATAATAATATAAGAATAAGTAAAAATTTACTGATTAGTATCCCTATCATTTTTTTCATTAACAACTATTTTTAAAAAATTTAAAGTATCGATAACTTTATACCTCTTTCTATATTTTTATTTATTTATTATAAAATAGAAACTGAACTGTCACAAGTATAAATAAATCAAATATGATTTTACATTTATTTTAAACTAACTCGAAGATTTAAAAATTCAAGTACTACTTTTATGTTAATTACAACTTATATAATAAATAATTACTGGAAATATAATCAATTAAAATTATGGATTGTTTTTATAAAAAAAATGTCTGTTTTCATATGTATTATAAATAATAAAAACAACTATAAAAAGTAAATGTGTGCTACATTAAAATCTGCTTTTTTTAAAATTCAAGAATTTCCTGCTCATTTTCGTTAATTAGTTCTAAAAAAATAGCATTGATGAATGGAAAACAAATTCTCATAATAATAATGTAAATAACATAAAAAAAAACAGTCTTATCTATTCAATTGACACACAATATATCTAAACTATATATGAGTATTAATATTATATGATTTTCTAGATTTATATTGACAACCATAATTAAATATGTACACCAAATAAGCTTAACATTTATTTTTGAAGCCTGTCCATTAAAGTATGAAGATTGGCTATCTTAATATAAGCTAAGCTTTGATTGTATATATGTGTGGAGGTGATAATCTGGACCAACTGATGAGTGCTGATTTAGCATGAAATATGTATATTGTGATTATTTAACTTTTTGATATGTGTGTGATCAAATGTATCAGTGGTATGAGATAGCATGGATTGTTGAGGATCATGTGAAAGTCTGAATTCAAACCCCTATATATTACATATAAAGGTGCAGGTATGAAAAAGCCTGTACTGTAGAAAAAAATTCATATTTCAAAAACAATAATAATAATTTTACATCAAATTTAAAAGCTTAAAAACTGCATATTTTTTTCAGATAGACTTTAGTGGAACATTTTTACAAAGTTAAATTTATATGTTAAAAAATGACTATTTTTTTTTATTTCTCATGAAAGATGTTGCTGAAAGCACTGTTTCATGTTCTCTTAGCATCATTCTTACATGGCCATCTGTTGAGAGATTTTGTTACTTTTTTAAAAAAAATCTGAAGTCATCAATCTTTTCAAATAGGCAGCAAAATCAAAATAATTTAGACCAACTTCCATGTGTTTGATAACTTTTGTTCTTATTTCTAGAGAGCATTTGTGGGTTTACTTCAATAAAAATTTTAAATAGAAAAAAGTTTTATATTTTTTCCAGTTAATTAAAGATTTATGATTATTTTGATACCTAATTGTATAATAATTATTACAAACACAAAAGTATACATGATTAAACTTTTATATGTATATGTTTTATTTTCATACATAGAAATTAATAAATTCTAGCATAGTGATGACAAAACAACCTTTGGTCATTTGATCACTACACATCATTATTCATATTGTATTATAATTGCTTGGGATATTTTAAAAATTATAAAACAATTTTAATGTTTTAAAGCAAAATTTTATAAATTTATTAGACATTAAAATTTATTCATTCACATTTTAAAAATAAATTTAATTTAAATGAGATTTCATTAATTTTCTGAAATCACTCTGCTTGACTGACAATTGTTCAATTATGAAAGCATTCTTCATTCTCTTTTATTATTTTGTCAATATTTGCAAAGTTCAAATATAATTTTTTAGAATGTTTTTCATTTATAAACATATATTTCTAACAAATCAAAATTCAATTTATTGAATTCTAATATAGAATAATGGTTTAATATTAAAATCAAATGTTGAAAGATTACAAAAACTGTCAGTGTTATTCTTATGAAAATTAATATAATTGAAAAAGGTTTTTATTGATTTTTAAATAACAAGTAATAAAGATTTGGCATTATTTTAAAGATTTCTATTTTATAAAATAAAAGTGACTTAATTTTATTTATGCTGTATGCACTCTTAATGAATGTTATGTTAATATTTAAAATGTAAAGTTGAACACTTTGTTTTGCCTTGATGGAGTAAAACTATTTTTTATATTATAATCATCTTGCAATTATATATATGTACTTATCATCAAAATACCAGCTGAACATGAAGCCTCACAATCAACTGCAAAAAAACTCCTGCTAAGAAATATTTTGTCATATATATATATATATATGACATATATATTTGACATATATTTATATATATATATATATATATATATATATATATAATCAAAACTACCCCAAATACAAAATTCAAATAGACCAGCATAAAAATATTAAAACACTACCAAAGGTTTCACTGCTACAAGCATACTTCTCAAGTGTAAAGAACTACAAAAACTACACAATATATAGCAGTGAAACCTTTGGTAGTGTTTTAATATTATTTTTATGCTAGTCTGGTTGAATTTTGGATTTGGGGTAGTTTTGATTATATATTGACTAGTTTAGCATTATGCTTGTAATGGTTATATATATATATATATATATATACCATTACAAGCATAATGCTAAACTATTTACAATATATATATATATATATATATAATAAGTGAAATGAAAGTAGTACCAAATGACATAGTTATCAAAAATTCTGATATGGATTGTTAATATGAAACTAAAATAGCCATCCATTTAAAAAACATTTATTAAAAATCTGGCAGAAAAGAGCATCTATAATAAAAAAAAAATACAGTGTTCTGAAAATTATCTATTTAACAATAAAGTGTCTTGCATTGGTGGTCGAGAGGTCAGTGCGACTGCCTTGCACTTGCAGGCAGTTGCCCCGGTTGCGGGTTCACGTCCCAGCCGATGCCATGACATATAAAAAAAAAAGATGCTCTTGCACAATTAAGGATATATATTTTAAAAAAAAAAAGTTGTATTTTGTGAAATAGTTATGGACTTATTTAATGCGATGGGGGGGGGGGATAGAACTTGAATTTAATTTCTCATAGACAAATAATACTTTATTACAAACATTTTTTGGCAACTTTTATAAGATTCTGAAATATAAGATTTCAATGAAGTGTGGATAAAATAAAACTTTTAAGCAGAAATACAGCATTTGTACTAAAAGTCTAATAATTATTTATTTAATAGTTAGTTTTCTTTTGCACAATTGATAAAAGAATAAAATTCTATGTATGTTTAATATATGTTAAATAAAAAAAAAAAAATTCTAATTATTTAAATTTTTTTTTTGTCTTTGGAAAAAAAAAAAAAAATTTCATCAGGCATATTTGCAGAATCCCTAGTATATATATAACTCATAAAATGTATTTTATAAAAATAAATATGAAATAGTGCATATCAATACATATATTCACCACTATAATAGTCTATAATAAATGATTAACTTCGCCAGTTGTTCGTAATGATTATATTGCACTTTAACGCCAGCTGGTGAACTTATTAAACTAATAAACAATAATATTTGACTGCACTGTACCTCTAAGAACAAAGACTATGAATATGGGAGTTAACATACCCTGAAAGCACTAAGCCAAATATTATTATTGTTTATTAGTTTGATAACTTCACCAATTTGCATTAAAGAGCAATATAATCATTACAATAGTCTATCTAAATCTGCTATCCTTTCAAGATACAAACTCAGAGAACATCCACAAAACTTAAACTGTTTATGAGATTAAATCTATTGAGCTGACATCTTCTTATATCTTAAGAATTATAACAGTTGCAAAAATTTATAAACATCACCGAATTTTTCGCATCCATTTCCTGCATCATTTAATCATTTTCTGGAATGTTAGCTATTTTTTACAATCCTATTATCTATCATTACATTAGCGGTCCCCAACCTTTTTGTACTTAAGAGCACATTCTATAATACCGGCCAGGTGGCGGGCACCATTTATTTTTTTCAACCAGATGGTGGGCATCATTTATTTTTTCAATGTAAATTTATAATTGGATTTTGTTAATAATACACATAATGTACAAAAAAATATTTATTTCAAAAATAAAATTTTAACATATAATTAACGTTTATATTTTTACGCTGTAAAAGTATAGTATGCCCTGCAATTTGATTACAATATAATACAATAATTTATAAGAAATTTTAATAATTAAATTTATTTGTATCAGATAAATAATTTTTTATTATGTTTGGATAGCGGTGGGCACACGTAAAGTGGTCTGCGGGCACCATGGTGTCCGCGGGCATAGGGTCGGGGACCCCTGCATTACATGATATATTTTTGTCTCTATCCTAGTTTTTATATCTATTATTATTAATATCAAAACTTATTATTTGTATTGTAGATTATCTTTTCAATAATGTCTATTTTAATAATAATTTATCATCCATTTCAATTTTAGTTTTTTATTACTTGTTTATGGGTTTTTTTTAAATCCAGTTCCTTTTTCTTTGCAATTTATTTATGTCATTGTTTTTTCTACTAATCAAACTATTTATATAGATTTATGTATTTTATGGTTTAATTTATTAATAATCTTTGTTTTTTTTTTTTATCAATCTTGATCTTCATTTTTTCCCCTTGTTACTCATTTATCTTATGATTAGTAACAGGAATGTTTATTTTTCATTTTTATTATTATTCTCATAATCTACTTTTCTGATGCAATGTCTTTTAAAGTATTTGTAGTAAAATATTTTTAATCGTATACATGAATTTCAGTTTGTTTGTTTATTTAATCAAATATTTTTTTTTTATATAAAACCTCTTTAATTTATAGCTTCCATCATCACGCATTCCATCAATTTCAATTCAACTGCTACAAAACTGTTTTATAAATCTACATCAGTTCTAAAATTTGCAATAATCCTAAGTCTATACAAAGTTATATATTAATCCAAGTGAAATCTTCTTATAAAGATTTTCTCTAAGCAAATTTTTGTAATGCTTTTTTAAAATCCTAGTTTTCATAACTAGTTTGTTATTTTCCGTATGAAAACTTATCAATGCTTTATCATTTATTATTTATTCTTAATTCATAATCTTTTATTATCTTTGCTTTTTAAACATTCCAATTTCCAGTTTTGGTTGTCCAATTATTTATCACTATTTCGGCTATTTTGAAGATTTCTTAATTCAGTATTTTTATTATAATGTTTTTTAGTCATCACATCTATTTTTTACAAAACTGTTTTCCTTTGTCTTGTTTTTAATTTAAAACACAAGTAGCAAACATCGGAAACAGTATTCTTTTTCCACTTCCCCAAAAAGAAAAGATAGAATCTGCTTTCTGTGAATTACAAATACATCCACATATAGAACATGATGGACCTTTTTTTTGTTTGATATTTTCTGATATTATTTTTTAATTTGTTCAGCAAAAAAGCTTTTCTTTTTCAAATACTTAAAAACCAATATATTCTATTCTCTGCCATATTTTCCTAATGGAAAGAATCAATACTGCACTTCTTAAGAATGTCTGAGGATTCTTTATAATGAAGACATGGTTTTAGTTCACCATCAAATATCCTTTTAGAAAGTGGTTCACTTGTTTTACGTATCAATCATACGGTGTGATTTTATAATAATGGAGTATATAATATCAATTTCAGCAAGTAGAAGAATATATTGATTCATTTTATGATCTAGTCATTGTATATTTAAATTTTATAGAGCATCCTTAAATGAAACTTTTCTAATGGCTTTATATTGTGCCAATAGAGTATCCAAGTCTCATTTTCATATAGTAAATTAGATAAAATAACAGCTGTATATATAACTAGCATAGTTGAATAATTATTTCTCTTTGATAAAATACTCTATCTTTTAACTTTGCACATTGAAGTCTATGTCAAAAATAGCACAATTATCAGCATACTGTAAAATCAGAATCCATTAAGATGAAGTTTTTGTTTTTTCTTTCAATAGATTTAACTTAAAATATTCATTTAATAGAAGAGCAATACAGAGACTTCAGACCACTCAAAGAAGTATGGAGAGATGCATGTTGGAAGTAACAAAAAGAGATTGAAAATGCAATATATGGGCAGAAAACAAACAGGTATTACTGACCTCATTGAAAAAATTAAAAGACTGAAGTGGAGTTGGACAATTGAAATCTTAAACTGAATTTCAAGAGATTGTAAAACACCCAGAAAGAGACCACATGTGAGATGAATGGATGAAATAAGAAAGTGTGCAGGGGTGATATGGAGAAGAAAAGTTAAAAATCAGAGAAGATGGATTGAACTTGGAGAGACCTTCATCCTGAAGTGGACTGATAATGATTGATGATGATGATGATTCATTCTTAAACTTGTATGCATCTTGTTCCTTGTTTTAGTAAGGTTATAAACAGTTTCAAATATCATTGTCATAAGAATTGAAATCAATGTTAGAGAGAGTTGTTTAAGATCAATTTTCATTTGAAATGTCTCAAATTTTTCACCTGTCGTACCATTTTCTATCATTCCATCATGAAATAAATTTTGATGGATAATCAATTAATTTCAAACAGTAAAATAAATCTATATCAAATGCCTTGAGCAAATCAAAAGCAATATATGAATAACTCTTTATTGTCAGGCATTTATCTAGTATTTGTCTGGCAAAAATATCATGTCTGTAGTGCTTCTTAATTCTCTAAAATCACACTAAGTCTCTGGTATCTATTTATCTATGACTGGAAACAATCTATTCAACAAAGTTCTTGAATTTTTTTTCTGTAAAAGATAGTAATAATATTCTACAATAATTACTGCAATCTTATCTAATCCTACTATTTTTAAAAACTGAAACAATAAAAATATCCTTAAAATCAGACGACATAACTTTATAAGTCCATATATTTTTAAAAAGAACTATCTAACATTCTATTATTTATAGTGGTCATTTTTTATTTATCTCTAATAATATATTTATATGTTTTGTTCATTGTTCTAATTTTTTATGGATCAATATTACTTTTTAAATCTAAAGATTTTGAATTTAAAATATTATTTATTGTACTAAATATTGAAAAACAATATGGGAAAGTAGTTCATTAATTTTTTTCAACCCTTATAACTATAATTTTATTAAAATATAAAGTTTATTTTTTTATATTATTTGAAAATAAAATTAATCTATGAGTTATTCATGGATTTAATTAGAAGACAAATAGGTGAGGTAATTATTATACGTAATTATTATTTAAGATTCACTTTATAAATTTAATATTGTTTAGTATGTAAGTATTTTTCCATGGTGCTACATAGTATTACTAATAGCCAAAGAAAAAGCTAATCAATAAAAACTAAAATGTTTGGGACTTTGAAAGTTATTTATTTAGCCAAAAATTTTAAAATTTTATAGATAGTTTTTTATTATACTTTATTATTGTTATTTAATTAAAATAAACTATTTTAAATAATATAAATTTGTATTTATAACCTCATGAAACTCTAAAAAACAAATTACTTTATCAATTTAAAATAAGTTCTTTAGCTAAAAACAAATGAGTTTTATAAATATTTTTATATTAATATGCTATTTATTATTGTTATACTAATAAGTCGATATTTTAACTAATACAATATGTATTTTTACATACTTCTTGAAATTCCAAAAAGCAATAACTTTATGACAACTGTAACATTAAAAGTAATTTACTGAACCAAAAAATACAAAGTTTTATAAATAATTTATTAATTAATATATTTATTATATAGTTTATTATTGTGTTAATAAAAGTAAACATTTTAAGTAATATTAATTTGTATTTTTATTTACTTAAAAAAATTTCAAAAGCATGAATATTTTAAGGCAAATATGAATGTTGGAAATAATTTATTTAGTCAAAAAAATATAAATTTTTGTAGATAATTTTTAAAATAATATATTTAGAAATATAAATTTGTTTTTATACACTTCATCAATTCCAAAAAGCTTTGAAAATAATTTATTTATTTAAAAAAGCACAAAGTTTTGTAGATAATTTTTAAATTTTTAATTAATATATTTAGTATACAAAACTATTTTAATTATTATGCATTTTCAGCAATTTCAAAGAAGTAAAAATAATTACTTTACTGTAAACTGAAAGATACCAAGTTTTATAAATAATTTTTAAATTAAACAGATGAGAAGCATAAAGCTCTGATGAAGACTGCTCGACAGCTGAAACTGTAAAGAAAATAAAGAAGTTTTTTAAAAAAATTTGTTTGCATTGAAGTGTATATGACAAGAAGTATTATAAGCAATATATATATATGAATTTTTAAATTAATATATGTTTATTATTGGGTACTTGGGTATTATTTCTACAACCAAGGAAAGATAGGAGGACTTTTCACACTGCTAAATACCCAAGTACAGTTTTTTTAAATTAATATATTTACTACATAGTTTATTGATGTTATGTTAGTAAAAGTAAGCATTTTAATTAATTTAACTTTCTATTTTTATTCACCTTATGAAATTTCAAAAAGCAATTACTTAAAGGCAGCTGTGAAATTAAAAAAAAATTATTTAGTTAAAAAAATAGTTTTATAATTAATTTTTAATTAAACATTTAGCATAACGTTTATTATTGTTATATTAATAAAAATGAACATTTAAAGTATATTCATTAGTGTCTGCTCTGTAAAACATATATAATTTTACTGCATTGTTTAATACACGAGCCATATAATAATTGCTTTTTGGAATTTCATGAACTATTTAAAAATACAAATTTATATTAATTACTTCAAATGTTTATTTTTATTACCATAACAACGAAAACGTATAGTAAATATATTATTTAAAACATCTGTAAAAATGAATTTTTCAACTAAATAAATTGTTTTAAAAGTCTACACCTGCGATAAAATAATATTATTTTAATTATATGAGCACACATACAAATTTCTATTAATTAAAATGTTAAATTTATTAATGTAATAATATATTGTAATAATTAAAACTTATTTTTAAAATAATGCTTTTTTTTATTTTAGCCAAATAACTTATTTTCGAACTTTGAAGTTTCTGTATTGCAACATATTTTGGAATTTCACGAATTGCATAAAAATATTAAACTGTATATTTTATAACTAAATTATTTATTTTCAAAGTCTCAACATTTTATTTTTTATTGATTATATTTTTTGGACATTGGTATATATCAGATATATTTATGTGGGTTCACCTGATCGATTGTATACATTCTAAAATAGTACCTTAAATTTTTTATACATTAACTATATATTATTTAAATGAATTTGCAATATCTGTACTTTAACAAATAAGTTTAACAATCATAAGACCATAGGTATTTTACTTAATCACATAAAATAAATCATAAACTGTTTCTTATACAATAATGCTTATTTATGTGTATAATTATGTTGGTATATCATGCTTATTAATTTTCTTTGACAAATAATAGTTTGATTTTCCCACATAATATCATCGGTACTCACTAACAGTGTAGCTATTGTTTTTGTAAAATATGATACTTTCTATTAATAATTCCCTCACAGCACAGCACAACCTACTTGCCATACCAATAATATGAGTAAAAATTAATCCCCCCCCCCCCAGATATTCAATTAATAACCACTTTTAATACCCAATTATTTAGTGATAAATGAATGTCTAATTATTACTAAAGAATAAATTCTAATTTAGTTAAGCATGATCAGATGAGTATAAATTGTAATACTAATAAAGTATAGTCTTTAATACCTATGGAGAAAAATATCATGCTTTTATGTTTTACATTCTTTTTTGTATGCCTAAAGGCACGTTGAAGTGACTGGCTACTTTTGGTGATATATCGCAAATATTTTTTACCTCTTAATAAAATTTGTTTTAACATCTCAATATTTAGAGCTACAACATAAATCTGAATGATACATTAGCATCAACATAATATAAAAACAAAATTATTTATGTATAAAAAAAAATACAAAAGAACGCTTTAATTAGATTCATATAAACAATAAATACGGAATTTATATATATATATAACACATGTCCGCACACACATAATAAAAAAAATTGGCAAAGCATAAAAGACAAATGTTTAAAAAAAAAGCTACACAAGACTTTATATATATAGTTAAATAAAATAAAAAAACATATTTCTTAAATCAAATCATTTCTTAAAATGCTAATATAATATTTTTTTTAAATATAGATTTTAGTATAAAATGTTAATAGAAATTCTCTTTGATGACATATAATTTTAAAAGAAATTTGTGAGGAAATACGGATGTAATCTTTATTGATTTTTTAAAAACTTTCAAAAGTGACAGTAAAAGCTTAAGATTTAAATGTAACTTAATTGCTAATAAAAAAAAGTGCGTAATTTCCAATTAGATCTATCTATATTTTTGCTTATGTAATCATCTAAGACATGCCTTCCTATCTGTCAAACAGACTTCAATTTGATTTGGCCTAAATCTTTCACAACTATTTTAGAGACAAAATGTATATCGCAATACTAAACAATCCAATCCTCAATGCCACACCACTCCCAAAATCACTATTTTTTTGCTACATATGTTGCGATCCTGTTTTAGAGCATGCTGGTCTATTAAATGATCAATACAGTATTAGATCTCTTGTTGACATTTCACTTAGTGATTTAAGTAATATAATTGATCCTTCTAAACACTTCTGGACAACTCTGCCTCTCGCAAATGCTTTAACCAAGTTCTAAAATCTTTGTGTTGCTGTGGCTATAATTCCAACCAAAACCTTTCTCATTAATAGATTCAAATTGAATGTCAATTTTTATACGTCTCATGCACTATCTGTCCTAAAAATACGCTATGCATTTTTTTTAACCTGCCCATATTTGGCATTTCTAAGACTATTTGTATCTTTTAAGTGCACAATTAATCTAAAATAATACTTTAAAAAAAAAACATGTTAAATATTTTTATTCATATAATGCATCGGTGATTATATATTTCGAACAATGTGGATTGAATTCTGTTTTATTGTATTTGTCAATAAAAAATACCATGTATTTAACATATATTTATATATTCCTTGAATCCTTATCCATAAATATCAAGATCAAAACTTGATTCCTCGAAATCTTTTTCAGTTATGTAATATCGTTATATATTTTTTTTATTGAGATTAATATTACACAAAAACATTTGTGTTTGGAAGTGAGAGTACTCATTTATAGTTAAAAATTCACAAAGTGCACGTGCATTAGCTTAATGGCTAATTATTACTATTACAGATTTGCTATCTTAATATAAAGCTGAGCATTGATTGTATATATGTGTGGAAATGGTAATCTGACCAACTGACAAGTGCTGGTTTAGCACAAAATACTTATATTAGTGATTATTTATCTTTTCAACATGTGTCTGATCAGGTGGATCGACAATATGAGATGGCTTGGAGAATTGAGGGTTGTGTGAAAGTCTTAGTTTGAATCACTTATATATTACATATTAAAGTTTATTAAAACATAATGCTATATAAAATAAATATCTCATTTACATATGTTTAATTCCAAATGAGAATGACATATTATAAATTCTAGAAAATTTCACAAGCTCATTTATTCAGGCATAGTAAAAGTAAATTAAAGTGATCACTTAACATCTTCCACTCTCATTCTCAAATGCTTAAGATTTTCCCATAAATAAATGTTTGGGTTGAAAGGATAGATGGATTCATTATCTTTTCACCCAGAAAAGCTTTAACTCGTGTTTGGAAGTGAGAGTATTCATTTATAGTTAAAAATTCACAAAGCGCACGTGCATTAGCTTAATGGCTGATTATTACTATTACATCACCTAAATGTATACCAATTAAAACTTCCACATTTTGTTTGCTTGATTTACTTTTGTAGTTATATGAGGACATTAAACTAGGCATATTGAGATATATTGTGGATTCATCATATATTTTATTTGTGTGTATTTTTTTTGTGTGTAAACATGAGAATACTTAAGTACATTTAATAAGTCATCAATAAAAAAAATATTTATGAGTGAATATATGTATATACTTCAAAGTTTTATGGTTAATTTTTCAATAATAATAATAAAACAAAACAAATAATCCTACAATCAATTGCCTAAGTCACACATATTCTAGCACTAATGTGATAGGCAGAGTACATAGTTTCGATCAATTCTTTAACAAAATGATATTTCCTCTTTTATCTGTTACCCGATTCAGAAAAATTTAACTGTTTTGTAGCTTGCATCACTGTGTTAAATGGGTGCGGGATTTGAACTCAGGCTTTCACATGACCCTCAAATCTACATGCCATCTCATATTTCTGACCCACCTGATCACATACATGTTGAAAAGATAAATAATCACCAATACAAGTAAGTATTTTGTGCTAAATCAGCACTCATCAGTTAGTCCAGATTACCATCTCAATATATATATATATATATACACACAATCGGTGCTACATCTTTATATATATATATATATATACACACAATCGGTGCTCAGCTTTATATTAAACACTTTTAATGGAGATGAATATAAATCTGTTTAATGTATGTTATATTTATAGGTATTATTTTACTACTTAAAATTTTCATATTAAATCAAAATTGTATAAATTAATTTAAAACAATATATAATTTCTATATTTGTTTTAACCAGCAAATAATTTGTGTGAGGGGGGGGGGATAATCAATACAATTTCTTTTTAAAGAATCAATTTTTTTAAAATAATAAATTTAAGTTACATTTATGAAATAAGTTTTTGATTTATGTTTAACTGTCAAAATTAAATTTGGAACTCTATAGTAAGAGCGTGCATAAAGTTACTGCAATTTAAATTGTTAAAATGAATCGTCTGTTACTTTCTGAAATCTTCGGGGGGGGGGAGACTACATTTAAGTAATGAAAAGATTTAGCATCAAATGCTGTACTTTGCAGATTTCTTTCCTTCTAACTTTTAAAAAAAAATGGTAGCAAGTTTTATTATAAAACATAAATCCCAATACAGTAGCGCCACTCAGTGCAAGCCAGAGCAATCAATGGATGCCAGAAGGCTTAGTGCATAAAATCCTTATTTAGTGCCTACTCATCCAATATGCCCAGACTAGTTTCTAGCTTGTGGCTTTCACCAGTGAGTTTTCTGGTATCCATTGATTACTCTGGCTTGCACTGAGTGGCACTACTGTATGGAAAGTTTTGAAAACAGTAAGGGTACATATAATGAAGTTGTGGAAAAATAAATATGAAAAGAGTGATTATACAGAAAGTGAATTATTGTTTTTTATGCTGGATTTGGGAAAAGATAAGGGAGATTTAGATATAAAGGTTATAGAGTTGACAAAAATTATGTTGTGGAAATGGGACAGAGCAGATTATGGGTAAGTTTAGATTGGGGAATGTAAAATAAAGTGGCTAACAGGTTTATCTGGGCATAATTGCTGAGATATTCTTGACTTCGTTTAAGGAGAAGCCGTAATACATCACATCACATCCTGTTTTAATAACAGTTATGAGCAAACATAAAAAATGGTGATCATATGATAAATCCCAATATTATACATTTTTTTAAATATGGAAGACAGAGAAAGAGAAAAGAGCCAGTTAATACTGAATAAATTGTTTTGTTTTTTCAGGGGTGGATGACTAAAGGAAGCTTAAAAGTCTGGGTTTAAATCCCATCTAATTATATACACTTTTTGAAAATAGTGTGCTGACATCAGTTTTTGAAGATTTCTTTCCTCTTAGTTCTTTATAAACTTTTCAATCTAGTTTATTTTCAGAATTAGTGCCATTATTCAATTATGAAGATTACTTTCACTTTGAAATATTTTTATTGTCGACTATCCATGCAATCATATAAAAATGATTCTTTTACAACAAACTTCACAATTCGCTGCTGTTTTATAAAAGTTTTTTTCTTTTTCCAATCAATAATTGTAATTTTTAAAAATATCTATTAAAATAGTTCAATTTTTATTATCAAATAATTTTTCAAGGGCAATAAAACAAAAATTTATATATCATACCATTTACAACCTTCTTAAACACTTTATCAATACTATTTATTTATATCAAAACTAAGTTTCGACTGTCCTACAATCATCATCAGAGCTCTTTGCAATCCTATTTCTAAATAAATAAATAGTATTGATAAAGTGTTTAAGAAGGTTATAGATGGTATGATATGTTAAAGTAGAATCAATACATAGGAAAAGGAAGAAGAAGAAAATTATAAAACAACAACTAATGTTTTTTTTGAGTCAACAGTTTTTGACAATAATTGTTACAACTAGAATAGCATCATATTTTAAGATCTGATAGAATTTTACAAAATATTTTGGAAAGCAAACTTTTAGCAAGAAGATTCAGAGGCAGACCAAAAATATCCATCTTTAAAATATGATCAGTGAAATTGAATGTTTTTCATATGCATTATAAAATAAAGTTCTTAAGATAGAAAGATGTGGCGGCAATGACAAAACCTCATCTTTAAAAGGTGATAATGATAATAAATGGCACTATTCATATTTCTTTTAGTTTCAATCCAAATTGTTTTTTCATCTTTTTTAATATAAAAAAAAAAGCATTATTTTTTAATTTTCAGTAATGAATTTAGCTCTATTTAAGTAAAGACCATTCTTAATTTGAAATCCAATTAAATCACCTTAAAGCAAATAAATTTATTATGCCTAACTTTAAACTAATTTCAATTTAATTAATACATTTTGATAGCACAAAACGTGTTGAAAATATGTCCAAAATTAAAATGGATTTGGTAACCACCATTTCTGTTTTTTAAAAACTAATTAACCCAAATTTTAAAAACATTTTGTTTTAAAAAATCAAAAGTGCAGATTAAGAGGTTAACAGTACCAGCTGATTTATCTGTCTTAAATATTTAAAAAGTAGATTAATCTTTTAAATATCTCATTGAAGTGAAAAAATATATTCAGCGATACCTTTGAAGAAAATGAAGGAAAGGTTTTATTTATTAGATTTGTTAACTGCCAGGTGATAAAGGTTTTTCTCTTCGTTTTATTATCTTATTAACAATAGTCTAATACTCATTTCCTACTAATATTGGCGACTAACTAATTGACTGAGTATCCAATCAAAAAAAAAAAAGTCTGTTTGGAATCTGAAAAAAAATTGAATGTATAACTTTAAATAAATGGTTAAATGAACTTTAATTGCATTTTATTAAAAAGTTTTTGTATCTTTAGATTTTTTTTTAAAACAATAAGGAAAACCTACATATAGATTTCATTATTATAAAAGTTTAAGTAATAATCATGCTATTTTATTACGTCTTTGAATAGCAAAATTAGATAGGTTGAATAACTTTCACAACAGTTAATCTTTTACAGGCTAATAATATTTAAATTTCCTTACACATATTATGATTTCAGCAGAATCTAATATATTTTTAAATATTTTATTTAATGTTTATGAACTATTATATAAATTGATAAAAGATTTTAAATTAAATCTGTTTGTCAATCTTTTATTACTAGAGTGACCTGACTGGTTCAATCGAAAATCGGAACATGACGACCAATCATTTTTACGGCTCAGTATGTTGTTGTCTATTGTTTAGGATTATTAAAATTCCTATTAATTTTATCACTTCAGAAAATTAATATCAACACAGAACTAACAAAACTACTCTGGAAGCATGTGCAAGTGCAATTAAAATTTTAGCCTACAAAAATCCAACTGCGCATGCACGTTTAGCTTGAGAACCCAGCCATACAACGTAATAACGATCGTTGTTTTGGTGTTGGAATTTCCTGATGTTTTTGTAATATTACTGTAGAGACTGAAATGGACAGAGAGGCCAAGAAATTATCATTTTTGCAATGAATTATTTATGTACGACAAATTATTTAAAAATCGGGATATACAACGGTCCTGAAAAAACATTTCGGGAACATTGGGACATCTGGTCACCTTATTTATTACTTAATATTTGTCTTTTTAGTCAATATTTTATTATTAATAGTTTTTTTTATATAGGTAATTTTTAGGTTTTTTAAAACTGACATTTTGAAGCAGTTAGTAAATTAGATAATAAGTCAATAACTAATTTGTGTTTGATAGCTATGGAGATGTCATTTTTCTAAATGGTTTGATTTTCAATTTAGAACCTATAAAAAACTAGTTTTTTTTCATGTTGCTGACCATGTTTATTTATGAAAATTTTCAAGTATTATAAAAAGTATTTTACAATAAAGAGATTTTTCTATTAAAATAATAATAATAATAAAAATTTCGAGGGTATCTATTAGCCATGTCAAATACTTAGGATTCAAATTCAAAACAAATAAATTTGAAAAAAAATTTTAAGGGGAAGGATTCAATACAGACTTAATTTTTTTCTTTTAGTTTCTTAGCCATAGCAATCCAGATAATTATTCCAAATTTATTAGTAAATAAATAAATAAACAAGAATGAAAAAATATAAGGCTCACCATTCATTCACATTTGATGAGCCTAGAGAGTAATGCCTTATATAAGTTTATTGACCAATTAAAACTTTGATTTATAATAATTAATACTCAGAAATTAATATAAAATTTAAAAATATTACTAAATCATAAACAAGATGAAAAGACAATCCATATGTGTATCATTCATATGATTTGAAGTTTGTATCTAGGCTGGGTAAAGTTCGTTGCTACGAAATGTTAAACAGAATCTTTAGACTGTTCTTTGAGGTATTGAAAAAAAAATTTTTTTTAAATTCCAAAAAGACAGAACTTTTTTTTCTTCAAGTAATTAATCTATAGACAACCTACTTTACGGTCTAATTATTATTTGGTAAATTGGTATCTATTTTCAAATGAAGAACAACATAAAAAGGATAAAAACAATTGATTAGCATAATGTTCTGTGAGACTATGAATGACCTTTGCCATGCTATTTAAAGGATGTTTTAATCTTTATTTTATATATCAATATAAAAATTCGTTTTGTATAAAATGTATTCTTTGTAATTATAAATGCGTTTATTTGAGTAATTTATATTTAACTTTTTATAATCAAAAATAAAATAATTGAATGATTAGTTGTTGTTGTTTTTTTTGGCAATTCATAGGTAGTTTGGAATACCAAAAAAGAATTGCAATTCTATCATAAAAGCAGGGCTACGTTTTTCAAATCTAAATTAAAAGATAAATGATTTGATTTTTTTTACAAATAAAGAATACTTTAATCATTAAGTTAATGGCAACGAATTTTTGGACAAAAAGTATAAAATTTCTTTCATAGTTTGTATATAATATATATATATTAATTAAGTATGTGCTTTGTACTAAAATTTAATAAAAAGTATATGTATTAATTTTTTTTAAAAATTAAACATAACACTTACATATAAGAAAATCATAAATTCCCTATTTCTAATTTTAATAAATTAAATAAGAATAATTCATATATATATATGAAAATAAAGTCTTTTATGGGTTATATCTGAATTATTTTGTTTTAATTTCCGATGTTTAGAGAAATATACTTTTATTAAACATATCATTGAAAGTTCAATACTGCTGTTTGGGTCTTTAAAAAATTATTATATATATATACTTTTTGATTGTGATTTGTACATTACAATATGCAAATTTTTGTTAAAACCTTCACTGGTAAAACCATCACAATTATATATATTTATAGAATAAATGATATTGAATCACTATTTATATATTCAGAGGATCAAAGTAGAACTTTAGTTTTAACAACTTCTAAATATGATATAAAATTCGGTTTAATATATGTATATATAAATTTTCTTTATATATATAAATTATTATTTTTGAGACTAAACCGTGAGTTATTTTGCATTATAAAACGATATTTCGAGACGAACTAGCTTCGCATTGTCAAGGTTGACTTTTGAAAGAAAAATATCGTTAAATCTCAAACAATAACGTGATCGAGTATGAGATGAGAAATAAGATTCAACTTGAAGTAGTTCAGCATTCACAATATGAGGCTTATCATAATGTATTTAATTAGAATTTAGACACTTCTATGTTTATATTTGTTAAAAGACATTGAATAGAGCACAATTTTATTTGGCTTCTAAGCTTGGCATGAATTCGGAAATTTGCAAATAGTAGTGAATAATATATATAATATACATTTTATTATAAATATGTGTAGTAAAAGATTTTCAATGCACACATATACACAGTATATGTAATACAATTTAATTTTAAAATTTTATATACATTAAGGTATCAATAAAAATTGTTATTAAAAAAATATTAATGCAACTATAATAAAATGAGAGGGGGTGCACATTAGTGTGTAGAATGTGTTCACTGGACTAGACTCAAATTTGCACATACATAGCTAAAATATTTATTTAAAAAATTAAAACAAAACTAAACTACACTTATATATTGTTCTATTCTTCTTCATAGAAAAATGATGATAAAATGTAAAAGATATAATTCTATGTGATGTTAAATTTGTAAATTTAAGATTATTTGTATTTTCATGTACAATGTCAGCCATTTTCTAAGATTGCATTGTGAATAAAAAAATTAAAATTTGGTTAATGATGATAGCAATTATACTAAATTAAAAAATGTTGTCAAATACTTTACTTTTAAATTGATTCTAATTTCTGAATCTATATAAAAATTCTCTATTTGCAATAAACAGTCTAACATTAGTCTTTTAAATGAATCCGTTAGCTTTATATTGTAACGGTAAAAATTATCACTCCACGTAACAAAATCTAGAACACAGGCAAAATACAATAAAGCTGATCGAGTCAGGATGCTGAGATCCAGAATTTGTCCAACATTCAATCCTTTCATCTCTGCTCAATGATCTACTACCCTATGGATGACATTGCCCAACCTACATAGACATTAAATTTAAACACGGTTTAGCAGTCACCCAGGGTGGAACAAGAGAATCATAAATGAAACTAACTTAACACTGATTTGGTCAGATATACTGTAATGGTCAGAATCATGTGATCAGCCAACAAAATTCAGAGACCTAGCAAAAGTACTTCAAACCCAGGATGTTCAGGATATGGTAGTTGGGGATCAGTACTAAGCTTTAACTTATTTGCCAGTGCTCCAAAACATTCACTATCCGACCAATGCTCCTGATGCTACTAATGGCAATCATTTTTCTTCGGTCCCGGTGGTCAGGGTAAAAACAAGGATTCTATCGATTCAAACTCAGCCTGTCATGCATTATAATTATTAAATTAATTTAAGATACTCACCAGCTCCATGAGAACCTAATACTTTGTTACAGCTCAGAATATTATTTTTTTATATTTCATAGGTTTTGAATATACACATAAACTATTTAATTAAGTGTGGATATAGTTGGGTGAATGTGGTGAATCAGGGAATGACATGACAATTGTATAGATGTACATGATTAATTAACACAAATTCAGTAAAAAATAGAAATAACAATAATAATGTTTGAATCTTAATTATGATCCATATATGGGCATCACATATGACCAGAAATTAACAATTACAACAATATGGAAATACACATTATTATACATGTGTAAGCATCACAAAAAAAATTATATATTGATTATGGTAACAGTATTTGTGTATCAGTAGGATAAATGTATGATTATTACAAAGAAATCACATGTCAATAATGACAACAACAGTTATGAACTGGAAATAATAATTACAACAATATTTAAACATCAGTATTATGTGTGTGTGTGAGCATTACAAAAGAACTATCAGTTGATAATGGCAATAACACTTGTGTATCATTATGGTAATTGTGTAAGCATTACATTGAAATCACATGTCAATAATGACAATGGAAGTTATGAACCAGAAATAATAACTACAATAATATTTAAACATCGGTATTAGATGCGTGTGAGCATTACAATGAAATCATACTATCAATAATGACAAAAACAATTATGAATCAGTATGATACTGTATGGGTATTACCAATTAACCAGAAATAATTAACTACAACAAATAGTAAATATCAGTATTATACATGTGTGAGCATAAAAAAAAAAATATGTTGATAATGATAACATTTGATCAAGAAATATGCCACTATAAAATTAATATGCCACTATAATTTTAATATGCCAATTGTCAAGAGTAAACACAATACCTGGTTATATTAAGTGAGAGGCCAGATATATAATATATATATATATATATATATATATATATATATATATATTATATATCTAACATATTTATGTGCTGTGTTTACATACATAGGGGAAGCTAAGTATATTTTTTAGTATTCCCTGCAGGAGTTATGGACCAAAGCATAATTCTAGCTCCCTTTATTATTAATAGTTATATGATAAATATGGTTTATCTATCCCACACAGCATTACTAACAGGCCTGTTTAAGAAATATAATTACAGAAGACAGTGGTGTCTGGGTTTGAATCTTATGCTGGCTGTATTATTAGTGGCATTGGCAAAGATGGGCCAATCTCCTTTATCAAGTAAGAAAATATATAAAGTTCCTATGAAGACACATTTGCAGTCAGCATGGAATGTGTAAGAACAGGAGCCTGGGCTATGAAACTAGATTATCATAGAGTACCCATTTATCGGTTCAAAAACATAGCTATCTCCAGGACTGGTAAAACTATCTGTCTGGCAGCTTGCATTGCATTACTCAACATATATTCATTATTAAAAGCCACATAGGCACAGATTACTCCACCCAGTAACACTGATATATTTGCTCCAGAAAAGCATTAACTCATATCTGTATAGATATTTTCTTAAGCCTGTATTTAATAAGTAATAATGGGAAAATTTAATTTAACCATATTTTATAGGCTATAAAAATGCCCATGAACTTAAATATAAAGCTTAACTACAAAATTTATCTTCCTAAATTGCTAAGGAGACAAAAAATTATAACTGCTGAGATATTATTTTCCGCCTAAATGTATGCATCATTAAATATATATCTAGTGAGATGAACACATATTTTTATAATAAGTATTATTGCCCGTTTTATATTTAAGAAAAAGAACCATGATTATTTTTTTTTAACACATAAATAAACTATATATATACTGTCATAAGAAATCTTAATCAATTCCAAATTAAATAGATAATGATTTTAACACTCATTTATATTCTTAATTTCTATTAACAAGGTACCATAATTACATATATACAAGTAGATGGTGAATTTTAATTCAGATATTTGATTTTCTCTCTCTTTTTTTGGAAAAATAAATGACATTTTAACTAGCAAGAACTGGACAAATGATTTAACAAATTCAAGTTTGACTGTGTGTTACTTTACAATTATAAAATAATTACCATTCTCCCATTTAAGATTTGAGATATAACAAATTTATGCATAAATTGATTTAATAGTAAAATATATTCTGTCCAATACTGGCTGAGTTTTGGCATAGATAAAATTAATCAATAAAGTGTATATTTTTATAATTAAAAAAAAACATACTGGCATATTTCAAAATAAATAATAAAAGCTGTGTTTATAAACTTTATAGCATTTTGTTCCATTAATAACTTAGGAATTAATATTTTGTACATTAATAATTAGAAAAATAAGTTATGACTTAGATTGATTTGCTAAAATAAAAAAATTAATACACCCATATATATCACTGTCTTTTTGAAACACATCCTTTTTTAAGATATAGTCTTTTACCGATCAGTTATAAACCTGAGGAAATTAAATATTCTAGAGTTTTTATAGAAGGCATTTTTAATATTTTTTTCTTTAAAGATTGAAAGTTCATACTTGCAATGTTTTGATGTTACTTTGATGAGGTAACTGTCTTCTTACTGCTTCACTCTTATTTCAGGACCAACTTTTGGCTTTACTGAACATAGGACAGGCTGGATTCAAAGTTGGTTCTCCATTTTCTCAGTAGCAGCAACATGGAATCAATAGATTTCTTTCCTCTCCATAGATGCAATTTTCCTGGAGATTTCCCTGAGGGGAAAGATAACTTGTCTACTCAGAAGTCATGATGATTATTTGACATCAGCTTACATTCAAAGGGTCTATTCAAGAGAGTGAGTTTGACTTTGACTCTTTTGACTTGCTTTGAATTTTTACTTTTTACTTTTACTGCTTGTCTAGAAAAATAACCCCGTATTTATAAGCCTGTAACTTTAAACAAAACTTTACTCAGAAAAACCAAAAATTCTGTCTAGTCTTTGATTTCTCTTATTTCTTTAGTAAAAAATCTATCCTAATTGACTTCAGACTAACTTTTTTCAGAAACAAAAATAGACTGGTTGACTGATTTTTAATTTACCCCAATTAGCAAATCGCTATCAAGATTAAATTAAGGTAAGAAAATTTTAAGTGCCTTTAAAGATGAGAAATAATTAATGTGTCAATGCAACTATATGAATGTTTAAAAAAATAGACTCATAAAAATGTTATTTGCAAAGAAAAAATGAGTCAACTTATTTTTCCATTTTTCTTGTCTTTTAGGAAAAACATAGAAAACAAAAGAAAACAAAAGAAAATATTATATTTTCCTTACCAAATATATAATTAAAAAATGTATTTCAACCAAACAATATATGCATGCCCATTCATTCAATACCCCTCACACATGCATCTGTATAGTATTTCTAACAAAAAAATAAAAAATTAGCTATTTGATCTATCAAATCTAGTTACATCCATTATTTTTAAACAACTGTCATGAAGCTCTGTGTGTGCATATACACTGATCACTTCAGTACACAAATATGACTAAGTGATTAATTATGGAATCTATTAGAATGATCTACATATAGATAAAATGATGTAGGTGCAAATAAATCTAGAGTTGGATAAAATGAACTCACAGACAATAAAAATATGGAAATGACATATTTTAAATAATATTAATTTAATAAAATAATAATAAATAGTAAAACTAAAGTATACAGAATTATGTAATGAGAACATGAAAGATTACACTCACAGGTGTCACATGACCATTGTTATTAATGTTACATATTGTTTCACTATAAGTGTAGTGTGGTATTTAAGTTTATGCCCATATTAATATGTGAAATTTCTAGCTCTTGTGTAATCTGCTAAATCATATGGACCTTAATAGCCAATGTTATATAACTAACTGAATAGTGCTCCTATGGTGTCTATCTATCAAGTTAAGTTGAGCACATAATCAGGCTCAGAGATATACAGGTTAGCATGTTAACCTAGATTAGGATAGACACTGATGCTAGATTACCATTTAATATAAAGGGAGGGAAAACTGGTTTATCATAGGTTTATCTATATACTCTGTGGCACATATTAAAATATTAATGCACTAGAAGGTGCAAATGAATCCTTTCATGGGCTTCAGCCTCAAAGGCTCAGGTGCCCTACAACTGCTCAACTTGCTACAAATAGGAACATTAGTAGTTCATGGAGTCAGATAAGCATTAATTATGAATACTCTAGGTCCTTGTGCCCTATTTCTAAAAGAGGGTTCTTTACATAAACTAAGTGGATAAATGTGACCTCTGCCAGCAACTCATCAAGAATCATGCAGCAAGCAGATAATTGTACATTGCATACTTAGTAAGGACAAATTCATTGCTTATACATCTATAACACAAATATGTAAAATTTATATTATCATGTCTTGAAAATAGATAGCATCTATTTGCAAATCTATACAACCCATTTCTCAAATTTAGTATTTCAAATATACTATTTAGGGACTAAATTAATTAGTAACCTAGTTTAAGATTATCACCTGCATCTCAACATATATAAATCTAAGGAGGGATAAATCTAAGGAGGACAAAGCATATTTGAGGAATAATTATGGAGGACAAAGCATATTTGAGAATAATTATGGATAAAACATTAAAAATATGCTTTGAGAATATCTCTGGGACTAGTTCCTATGATGTATGAGTTACATATATAAATAGTTGTAATTTATAACTAGAGTTAAGCAATCTACAATTTTAACTAGAGAATGACTGATTACTTGAATAGTAATACACAAAATTAATCCATAAAATAATAATATCATCTTGAAACAGCAAGTGAGAAAATAATAATTCAATTATTTAATATTTATTATAGTAAAGATTTAAAATTATTTTTGCAGATTAATAATCTAAAACTATACTTATAAATACTCGCAGATTCGAGGTATTTGGCATATCAAATACATATAATATTAAAATGATAAAATTATAAAATAAATTAAATAGATTAGAAATAGGCATAAAAGACTGCAGAAAATTATTCATTTAGTTTAAAATAGATTATCATAGTTTTACATTTTAAACCAGAAATTAACATTACAAGTTTTACATTCAGACAAGATTTACACATTAGCATTTAACAGCTTTTTTTGTAGATTTTAGAAAAAGTGTTTGGAAAGGCAGGTTTTAATAAACAGCTAGCTTTTAAATAAAGAATTGAAAGTCACAGTTTATGAACAAAGATCTGAATAAAAATATTCTGATCAGTTGTCTTCATTGCAGGTCTGGACACTTAAGATGATAATAAATTGACCCTTTTGATGATGATTAGATTGATATTAATGGAGAATCTTCCACCATGGACTGCTTTGCTTTGCTGAGGTACAGCATTGTATTTTATTGGACCAACATTCTTTCCTCTCTGGCAATGAGAGAGGTGAGGAATAACCTACTTTACCCCATAATTTTGAAGGTGAAATTAATTCACTTATTAAAAATAATTTTTTTTTGGTCACAAGACTTTAAGTATTTATATTAACTCTAGCCACCTGTTAATTTTTACAAGCTTGGCCATATCTGAATAACCCATTACTTTACTTTAAAAAAACATATTTGCTTACTAAAACTATTCAAAAAACCCATTTCTTTACTTTAGAAAAACATATTTCATGATGGCAACTAATTTAGATTTTGGGTTTTTTTTTACTTTTTTTCTCCTGCAGTTTATTGTGACAATGCTATAAAATTCTGTGAATTGTTATTAACATTTTAGATTTATAAAATCAAGTTCACTCTATTTTAGGACTATTGTGTGACTTAATTTAAAAGTTGTTTATAAGGAGAATTAAAAGTTGCTTTAACAATTAGTAGAAAACTAATTTTATTACCATACATGCAGAATAACAACAACAGAAATGGCTTATATACTTATGTGATTTCAATAATATAATGATAAAATTGGCTAAATAATTTACTAAATAATTTAAACTAAAACATTTCTTAAATTAGAAATATTTTAAAATGAATACATATCTATAATATATACATATTCTATTAAATTACAGACTTACTGTTTGCATATATATGTGTGATCCTGCATATATAGTAATTTAAGGTTGTTTAAATGGGTACTCTGAGAGGGTTTAAATCTAGCATAGATATAGATGTGGGGGTAAAATATATGAAACAGTCAGGTGAATGAAACTGACTGTTTCATATCCCCAAACTTACTTAAAAAACAAATAAAAAATACCTTTACTTAATTTTAATTTATATACAATGATCAATCTTATGATTCATCCAAACAACTGGTTCTAAATTTGCTTGTGTGAACATATCCTACATTTGGCTACTCTCATGCTCAACTTTATAATGGAAAACTTATATAAGAAATAGATAAAAACACTTCTACCTAAACTAATTAGAGAACACAAATTTATAAAAAAGAAAATTATATTTATAAAGTGATTAAAAACAAATATAAAAATAATTATATGTTGTTAGTAATCCCCCAGGGTTGGTTAGTTTAGTTTACAAGGGTTGGTTAGTTTAGCTTACAAGGGAAAAGGTAGGGTTTGATTCATGTACCTCATAATGTTTAGGTAGGATCAGGGATTTGATGGATATGTTCTGACATCCAATCATATTCACTCTCATCCAGCCCATAAAACAGGGGAGGACCATCCTTAAATGCCTCAAGATAACTGGCAAAAACACTTCCTTCAAAAGGATTCTCCCTATTTGCCCTACATCCATCAACCCCAGTATATAAATTATTGAAATAATAGTCACTACACATGGCAAAATATTTCTTCAGTCCTCCCCTTGGTCTATTTCTAGGTGAAGATAATGGGTTTACTGCTCAGTCTTTCTTGTGGACAGCATAAGAATACTTATTTCTTTTACATAAATTTCCTCTTTTTGTAGTAGCTATGATAAGATGTGCATCCCCTTCCTTTTCTTCATCATCTTTTTTTAATGTGGTCAGATTCCTGTTGGGCAATTGCCTTTGATCATGGTTATCTGGTGTTGGTGTTCCACCAAACTTCACCTTCTCTCAGCACATCCTCATGATATTTTTGATGTAATTGATAATGCAACCATGTCTACTCAGAAAATTACTTCCCAACACAACATCGTGGATCAATCTGGACAGGATCAGAAAGGATTGGCCAAGTGTTTTCTGACCCCACTTGATATCCAACCACACCTGATACTTTTTGGTCATGGTCTTTTGGCCATTAGCCAGGATCATTCACTTTCATCTGGCTGGTAATTTTATCAATATGGGAGAACTTTCCTTTAGTTTTTTAATCCATTCTTTTGAGGCTATGGGTACCTTGACTGCCCATATCTACTAAAGTGGTTACTCATATAGCTTTCACCATAACATGAACCACTGGACTAGGATCCAGGTAAACCTCAACACCAGCCTCTTCAGCCTCCAATATCATGGTCATAACATAGAGTTGCTTTCAGTACCAAAGGGACTTCTACTGAACTATCTATTGAGGTCCCCTCCAGTTTAATGGCTACCCTTTTTCATAGGTCTTTTCATACTCATTTGGCCCAAATTTCCCCTTGGCCATTGTTGATTGGCTGCCACTGTCTGGCACCTTGGTGGCTCCACTTTGCAGACCTTTTTGAGGGGCTCTCTAGCAAAGCAGATATAGTCAATTGTTGTCAATAATTCTGCCATCTCCTCAATGACTTTAGCCCAACATCCAGTCATCATCTGTTGTACCGGTAAGGGCATATTTTGCTTTATGGCCAAAATTATTTGGGCATCAGCAAGCATAAAGGCAGTCAGGGAATGCAGTCTTGATACCTGTCTTACAAAAAACTGTGCATGAGTATTCTTGGGGATAAACCCATCATTTTCCTGCAAGACTGTGCCATTCTGCCTTTCAGTACTCCAAAAACTTCTAGTCAAGAAGGCTTGGTAATGAATATTAATGATTTTTCCATTAAAGGGTTACACTATGACTTGGCATAGCCCTGTAAATAATGCACAGCCAATGCTATTTGGTCCAATGCCCTCACCTGTTGAAAATAAAAGAGCTCCCACAAGATCTCCAGATCGGCTTTCAAACTTTTGCCCACTTCAGCCTTAAAAATCCTCACTTGTATGAACTTGGCAATCTGTAATGGGGTGTTCACTTCAGATATATGTGGTATTTCCATTGAAACATCCCCTACTGCCTTGTTTATATTCTGGGGGGTGGACCACACTTCTTTCTCTTCTGTCTTCCTTACAACAATAAGTTCTGGTGTGTAATACTGTGTCTCATAAGCCACAACCCCCTCTGTAGCTGCATCTCAAGAAACCAGAGACCCATTTACATTCTCAGTGCCCCCAACCTTGGGCAATGTAGCTTCTATATTGCTCATCTCTTTAGACCAGCATATTTCTATCTTCTAACTCAGATTGTCCATATGCTTCTGCCTAACCAAGGTTTCCAGGGATGTATTCCTTTGTCCCATTGGAGGGTTAATATGGTTCCCCTGGCAATTTGGTTTTGTATTACAGGGTCTGAACATGGGTGAGGTTTTCTTTTAGTTCATGCAGGCTATCCAAAATGTCCCCCTGCATACTATGTAATTCCTTTATGGTTTCTTCCTACACCCTAAGCTCTTCTTTGTTAGTGATTAGCTTAATTTCTAATTTGCCTTTAATCTATTGTACCACTACCCCCAATGAATCTTTTTGGTTGTCAACCATCTTTCTCATCATCTCGCATTCACTTTCTAATTTCTGGATAGCTTGGCCCATTTCTTTTTTGTGATCTTCTAAGAGGTCAGTAACATCTACATTTAGTTTGAAAATTATGCCTACAATCTATTCTCAACCCCTCTAAACTTTCTTGCAGCATTTATTCTACTTCCCTATTTCTGATCTTCAACTTTTCTTCAATCTTCCGATCTTTTGCCTCCAGATTTTCCTGGTGTTTTGTCATATTTCAGAGGTTTTCTTCAGAACTCCCTTGAATTTTTGCCTCCAGACCCCCTAACCTTTTTGATTGTTCATCTAAACTTCCTTGAATTTTTTCTTCCAAATCTTCCATTTCTGTTATGCCCTCCTGGAGTTTTAATAATTAAAAACCAAACTTGGCCATGGCATTACCACGGAGGGTTCACAGGAATTTCCACATATTCTTTTTCTGGGCCTCTCTTAGCCCTTACTTCCTTTTCTCTTTTCCCCTCTGAATCATAGTCCCCATTGGATTGACATTCAAGCACTGGTTCTCCCACTTCACTATAATCCACAACTATCCTCTCCTTGCACAGCATTTTTCCAGACTCTTCAGAGGTAACAGAGTTTCTCCTTGGTTACTTCAAACTTTTGTTTATACCTTCCACATTTTCTAACTCATTTCCTCCTCCTCTTATTTTTTCCTCAGTACCACTATCCATTTTTTTTTGCTTTATTGTCTCTATTAATTCCTTTTCTATGATGATTGATTAAACATTTTTAAAATATTTCATCACTATGGCTTCTCACCACTTTCCCCCTCTAAAAATGGCTTGCTCTATGGTTCCTTTCTCTACAACCTCAGCCCACTATAGCTTACTACTAACTTCTCCTACCTCCATTTCAATAGATAGTGTCATACTTAAAGTTTAAAACAATTTAATTAATTTACAATAGTTAGATTTTTTTGCCCAATATGTTACATTTTACACTAAAAATTTATAAATTAAAACTATAACATTTATGATTGAAAATTAATTTAAATAAACTCTTACCCCAAAGAGCCTGTTCCTTTCTCAGATTAACTGCAATCATTTCTATTAAAAAAAATTATAAAATAAAGATTCATCATCATTTTTATTATTATTGCTATGCCAGTTTTAGCTTTATTTGAGTACACATACACTAATGTTGATCATTGATCTTGTCAAACTTGTTACATTGTCCACATCCAACTCATCTCTTTAAAACATTACAAAAAAAACTTGGATTTTCTTTATTATTATTATACTCTTTCTCACTCCTGATGACAACATTTATTAGGAGAGATATATAGTCTTCTCAGGCACCATCCATCAGTGAGCAAGTAAAATTAAGCATATGTATATTATATATGTTTAAAAAAAATTAATTGTTTATCAGACCATTCTAATTATAATAACAAAGCATTTCACTTCAATCGCAGTATATTCATATATCAACTCTGCACCAGTACAAGAGAAAAATTTCATTTGAAACATTCCAGTATATACCAATCAAAAAAATATTTTACATATATAGTCTAGAAATTTTTTTTTATATCCATATACTATTTTATAATTTTAATCTATGACTAATGAGATTTATGATTTGACAAGAGTGAAACCAAAAAAAAAATTTTTTTTATTACATGATTTATCCAGTGTCAATATATTATACATATATAACAAAAGTTATGGCATATTTTAATAAAGATCTGGAAAACTTTCATATATATAGTTACTGACACAGAGTATGAAGAAATGAACAAATTCAGTGTATAAAATAAATTGACATATTCCCCAACTGAGTATTCAAACCTGGACCAAAAATTATTTATATGTATTATGGTGTCAATGTATAAATAGTTTTCCACACACATACATGCATATTCAGTGTGTGGAATAAATCGAGGATTTCATACTCGGACATTCAGAACCTGGTTAAAAAATTATACTACATATATAAAAAACTTTTCCCTTTTTTTAAAACTGAAATTATCATTTAGGGTATGTGGGTGTTTACATTATCAAAAACCCACATTGTCATGTCAAAACCTGGAGAAACAAAAAATATACATATTTGGGGGAGGGGGATTAGCACATATACATATATTCCCTTTCCTTCTTTTCTCTTTGCCCACTTGCATTCAATTCAGGGTCATGAAAGTCAACAAAGCCCCATGCATGGGCATCCAGAACCTGGGGAAAAAACCTATGTAATGGTAAGAATATTCCATGTAACAAAATCTAGAAGACAGACAAAATACCCTAACGCTGAATTGAATTAGCATGCTGGGATCTAGCATCTGGCCAACATTCAATTCTTTCACCTCTGCTCAATGATCTAATACCCTATGGATTACATTTCCCAGCTTACACAGACATTCAATTTAACCATGGTCTGGCAATTATCCAGGGTGGAACAAAAGACTCATAAATGAACTAACTTAATACTGATTTGGTCAGATATACACATGTATGACTAAGTGATTAATTATGGAGTCTAATAGAAATAATCTACATATGGATAAAATGATATAAATGCAAATAAATCTAGAGTTGGATAAAATGAAATCACAGACAACAAAAATATGGAAACGAGTTATATTTTAAATAATATTAATTTAATAAAACAATAACAAATAGTAAAACTAAAGTATACAGAATTATGTAATAAGAACATGAAAGATTATGCTCACATGCATCACATGACCAGTGAGATTATTGTTACATATTGTTTCACTATAAGTGTAGTGCAGTATTTAAGTTTATGCCTATATTAATAAGCCAAATTTTTAGCCCTTGTGTAGTCTGCTAAATCATATGGAACTTAATAGCCAAAGTTATATAACTAACTGAATAGCACTCCTATGGCATCTATCTATTAAGTTAAGTTGAACATATATCAGACTCAAAGATATGCAGGTTAGCATGTTAACCTAGATTAGAATATACACTGATGCTAAATTAGCATTTAATATAAAGGAAGAGAAAACTGCTTTATCATAGGTTTACCTATCTCAAATTAAAATATTAATAAACTAGAAGGTGCAAATGAGTCATTATTCATGGGCTTCAGCCTCAAAGGCTCAGTTGCCCTACAACCACTCAGCTTGTTACAAATAGGAACATTAGTAGTTCAGGGAGTTGGATAAGCATTAAGTATAAATAATCTAGGACCTTGTGTTCCAGTTCTAAAAGAGTGTGCTTTACCCAGACTAAGTGGACAAGGGTGACCTCCACCAGCAACTCATCAAGAATCATGCAGCAAATAAATAATTGTACATTGTGTACTTAGTAAAGACATATCCACAGCTTATACATATATAACGCAAATACGTAAAATTATATTATCATGCCTTAAAAATAGATAGCATCTATTTGCAGATCTATATAACCCAATTCTCAAATTTAGTATTTCAAATATACTATTTAGGGACTAAATTAATTAGTAACCTAGTTTAAGATTATCACCCATGTCTAAACTTATATAAATCTAAAAAGGACAAAGCTATATTTGAGGGACAATTACAGATGAAATATTCTTTGAGAATACCTCTGTGGCTAGTTCCTATGATGTATGAGTTACATAACTAGAGTTAAGCAAACTACAATTTTAATTAGAGAATGACTGATTACTAGAATACTAATATACAAAATTAATCAGTAAAATAATAATATGATCTTGAAACAGCAAGTGAGAAAGTAATCAATTCAATTATTTAATATTTATTATAATGAAGATTTGAAATTTTCTTTGCAGATCGATAAGCTAAAATTATACGTATAAATACTCATGGTTTTGAGTTATTTCGCATATCAAATACATATAATATTAAAATGATAAAATTTTAGAATAAATTGAATAGATTACAAATAGACATAAAAGACCAGAAAATTATTCACTTAGTTTAAAATAGATTATCATAGCTTTACATTTTAAAGGAGAATTTAACATAACAAGTTTTACATTTAGACAAGTATTAAACATTAGCATTTAACAGCTTTCTTTGTAGATTTTAGAAAAGGTGTTTGGAAAGGCAGGTTTTACTAAATAGCTAGCTCTTAAATAAAGAATTGAAAGTCACAGTTTATGATCAGAGATCTGAGTAAAAATTTACCAGTCAGTTGTCTTTATTGCAGTTCTGGGCACTTAGGATAATAATAAGCTGACACTTTTGATGATGATTAGATAGATATAATGGAGAATCTTCCAATATGAGCTGCTTTTTTCTGAGGTACAGCATTGTATTTTATTGGACCAAAGTTCTTTCCTCTCTGGAAAGGAGAAAGGTGAGGGATCACCTACTTTACCCCATCATTTTGAAGGTGAAATGAATGTGGATTCTGTTTATGATTCACTTATTAAATATAACTTTTTTTCTGGCCACAAAACTTGAATTATTTATATTTTTTTAACTCTGGCCAGCTGTTTATTTTTACAAGCTTGTCTGTAGCTGAAAACACCATTACTTTATTTTAAAAATACATATTTACTTATTAAAACTATTTGAAAAGTCCATTACTTTATTTTAGAGAAACATATTTAATGCTGGCAACTAATTTAGCTTTTGTTTTTCTACTTTTTTCCCTGTAGTTTATTGTGACAATGCTATAAAATTCTGCAAATTGTTATTAACATTTTAGATTTATAAAATCAATTTCAGGCTATTTTAGGACTATTGTGTGACCTAATTTAAAAGTTGTTTACAAGGAGAATTAAAAGTTGCTTTGACAATTAGTAAAAAACTAATTTTATTACCATATATGCAGAATAGCAACAATGAAAATGGCTTATATACATATGCAATTTCAATAATATAACAATAAAATTGGCTAAATAATTTAAACTAAAACATTTCTATCACTAGAAATATTTTAAAATGAATACATATCTATAATATATACATATACTATTAAATTACAGACTTACTGTTCACACATATATATGTGCAATCCCGCATATATAGTAATTTAAGGTTGTTTAAATGGGTACTCTGAGAGGGTTTAAACCTGGCATAAAGATAGATGTCATGGTAAAATACATGAAACAGGCAGGTGGATAAAATTGTGTGTTTCAATATATAGCCAAAACTTTTTAAAATAATTCATTAATGCCTACTGGAACATTTGTTTGTTCATAATCTGTACTCACTAATTTAATGCTTTTTAAATACTTTTATTTAACTTAGAAATTCTATTGTTTGTTTATTTTGTCCAATTCTGGTAACTGATTTTTAATATACTTCAATCAAATAGATTTTCTTTTAATTTTGAACACATGTTATGTATCAATTACAATGTAATATTTCAGAGTTGTCCCACTTATTGTCTGGCCTAATAGTGTTGGTAGACTCATCCCAATCCATATTGATATTAGTTTAATAAATTTTTAAATATGCACTGTAGGTGGTAATATACTTTTTAAAAATATGCTTTTACTAAATTTCATGACTAATTCACTAAAATGATTTTACAGCTAATTGAATAGAAAAAAGACATGTAGGATAAAATATAAATTTCTCTTGATTGTTTAATCTAAAATTTACTTTTTTAAAAAAATGCAGCTTTTAATAAACACAAAAATTTTATAAATAACTTTTAATACATGCAAATTTTATTTCACATACTGGAAATACTCAGCAATATTGTTTTGATTCTCACTGTTTAAATTTAGTTACAAAAAAACAGTTGCAAAATTGCAAAAGGGCATTTAAAAAATATTTAAATAATAAATAATTCTATACAAAATTACTTTATAAAAAATGCTCTCATTTAATTTTAAGAGTAATGTACTAAAAGCCTAATTTTTTTTTCAAACACAATTTGAGTTGCTATATGCATCTTGAAATAAAAGTATATGTGTTATCCTTAATTGATTGTTATATGTAACTTGAAATAAAAGTTATGGTGAATCCATAAATTAATTAACTCAATCATTAGTTTCTAAAATAGTGATAAAATAATTAATTTATAGATGCCTAATGCTTTTATTTCAAGTTACATATTCAACCAATTATGAACATTCACACTTTTTATTTTTAAAATACATATAACAATAATTCTAGTTGAAGAAAAACAATTGCTTTTTGGTTTTTAGAACATTACTAACCAAATTAAATAAAAACATTATATCGCGAAAAGAAAGTGAAGATTGAATCTAACCGCAATCTGCACTACAGGGCGCCATCTAGGCATTTGAACCTAGAAAAATTTATAAAGTAGGCAGATACATGCTGTTAAGATTCCACTTTATTTAAATATTCAGATCGTTAGCCCAAGTCACTAGCTTAGGGAGTAGCAGAGATGATAAAATATAACTTTAATTTATATCTTAAATACAAATAAATAAAAGCCACTGCCAGAAATTAACACATAAAAATATTTATTTACGCACATATAAAATCATTCTAAATTTGAGGAATAAGTTTAACATTTTAGATTTTTATATTAATCTTTAATTTTACATTTAAATAAATTTCAATGAGTTTAATATTTTATTTAGATGGTCAAGTATGAATAGACTACATAGATCTGCATTTGAAAAGAAAATATTCTATCCCTTATTTAACCTTAGGCCAAAAAGTTCGCAGTCAAACTGGCGTCAATCCATCTGATACATTTATGTATTCAATGTAGCATGAAAATACGACAACACAAAATACTATACTGTCAGGAATGTACATCTGAACAGTAAGTAGAGTTAGAGAAGACATTGTCTCTCCACCAACAGGAATGCTGCATCTGTTGGCGAGTAGAACAATAAACATAAAACTCCATAGGAATGGATTGCGGTCCTTTGCCATCTTACAAACCCATCCATAGGCAAACAGAAGGTGTGTGGCATATATGTGCAATCCTGCCCATAGCGGATCTCATACTACATCTACTAATTACACAAATATATCCAATCCATTGAGCCAATTCAACTACGAAATGAATAACCTAAGATTACCCTCCCTTAAACTATATACTTTACAAAACTATACAGCCATTCATGCCCGACTTAAATTTAACATTTAAATACGTTCGCACAGATGAATTTTATAAAATTTGTTTTAAAATGTTGAGTATAGATCGGCTGCACAGATTCCACGGTTAAAAACATTCCAAAATAAACACAACCGATCAAAATACAAAGTCATCGATAATGTCAATTGCATAGGGAATACAAAAAAACCCAATGGCGTTCATCATAAGATACCTGCAGTGACATCGATGACTTATATATTCCAATCGACTATGAAACAGCAACATAATTAACCGCTAACGAATCTATGCAACGTCTATACCCAACCTTAAATTCCATGCATTTAAATAATTTAAACGATAAGTATTAATACAAAATAATACAATAAGAAAAAATGGAAATGATTTTTATCAAAGCAAAACATATAAAATTTTAAACATTTTCAATTGATTTTAAACTTAAAAGTCAGATAGAAGTTCATAAGCTTGAACGAAAGTTCTTAATTAGTTTTAAATTTTAGAGTTCATGTCAATAGCTTACAGTAGAAGAATCACTGCTCTTGATGTAAATTTCCACGGAGTCTTTATTTGAAAACCCAGTCAGATGTTCCGGAGGTAGCATTAGCTGGTTCATTTTGGTATCACAGTCAGTTCATTTTTAAAATAGAGAGAGAGTGTGATATGTGCGTCCTATCACTGACCCTCAAAAACAAGCCAGAAAAACTGACTGGAACTCAATATTTTTCTTTTTATAGTCCTCCTATGGATTCCATGAACAAAAATGTCACTGTTCCATTTTTTTCATTATGGTCCGGGCCTTTATTTGCTTCCATTGGTCAAGCTAAAATCTCTTTCTTCTCTTATCTATTTTTCATCTGACTTTTTAATTACACAGCTTTTGGATAATTAATAAACAATCATTTCCATTTACAGATTACAGGAATTAATTAATACCTGTTTTTATTTTTACTTACGTTATTTCTTTTTTAAACTATTTTTATATTTAAATCTTTTTTTATAAAAAAAAAAGTACGTTCAAATACCTTTTTTTATTTATAAAAAAAAATATTTTTAAAGTTTAGCATCTGTGCGAATATATACGTTTAACAAACATTTTAATTTTAGCGTTTAGTTGTTTTTTCTTTTTAATACATTTATTTTTATTTGCGAACTTTAAGATTTTGTTTTAAATTAATGTAACGATATTTATATATATCGTTACATATCAGTAAACTTCCTCAAAAAAATAAAAACATTAAAAAAAAAAAAGAATTTACTTAGTGTTAGTAATTACGTTACACAAATTTATTATATATGAAATTTCAAAAAGACAAAACTTTTTTTCTTTTTTTAAAAGACAAAACAGTAATTACACACAAATATGATGATTAAAAAATGTTGACTGTTGATTCCTTACTACCAGCTAAATTTCTGCCCCCTCCCTTCCAAGTTTCTTTTCTTCTACTTTTGAGTATTATTTAGGCAAGTTAAATGATTAGATTTTAAACAAGACTTTTTAAAAAAAAATTATGATTTATATTAATTAATTACATTTTATTTATTACTTTTTTATTCCTCGTATTTATCTTTACATATGCGCAATTTTTCTTACTGGCAGTACCTTTAAGACAAAATTTCAAACTGTAACTCCACATCAATACAACAAATATATTTATACTAATTTCAGAAAAAATATTAAGGGCATGATTCACTTTTAAAATTCTCAGGCCACTCGTGTTTATTAAAGATCGGCCCAAGTTGGGTAGCCAGTTATAATGATCGAAAAAAAAGTGAAGATCGAATCTAACTGCAATCTGCACTACAGGGCGCCATCTAGGCATTTGAACCTAGAAAAATTTATAAAGTAGGCAGATACGCGCTGTTAAGATTCCACTTTATTTAAATATTCAGATCGTTAGCCCAAGTCACTAGCTTAGGGAGTAGCAGAGATGATAAAATATAACTTTAATTTATATCTTAAATACAAATAAATAAAAGCCACTGCCAGAAATTAACACATAAAAATATTTATTTACGCACATATAAAATCATTCTAAATTTGAGGAATAAGTTTAACATTTTAGATTTTTATATTAATCTTTAATTTTACATTTAAATAAATTTCAATGAGTTTAATATTTTATTTAGATGGTCGAGTATGAATAGACTACATAGATCTGCATTTGAAAAGAAAATATTCTATCCCTTATTTAACCTTAGGCCAAAAAGTTCGCAGTCAAACTGGCGTCAATCCATCTGATACATTTATGTATTCAATGTAGCATGAAAATACGACAACACAAAATACTATACTGTCAGGAATGTACGTCTGAACAGTAAGTAGAGTTAGAGAAGACATTGTCTCTCCACCAACAGGAATGCTGCATCTGTTGGCGAGTAGAACAATAAACATAAAACTCCATAGGAATGGATTGCGGTCCTTTGCCATCTTACAAACCCATCCATAGGCAAACAGAAGGTGTGTGGCATATATGTGCAATCCTGCCCATAGCGGATCTCATACTACATCTACTAATTACACAAATATATCCAATCCATTGAGCCAATTCAACTACGAAACGAATAACCTAAGATTACCCTCCCTTAAACTATATATAACTTTACAAATCTATACAGCCATTCACGCCCGACTTAAATTTAACATTTATTATGTTCGCACAGATGAATTTTATAAAATTTGTTTTAAAATGTTGAGTATAGATCGGCTGCACAGATTCCACGGTTAAAAACATTCCAAAATAAACATAACCGATCAAAATACAAAGTCATCGCTAATGTCAATTGCATAGGGAATACAAAAAAAACCCAATGGTGTTCATCATAAGACACCGCAGTGACATGATGACTTATATATTCCAATCGACTATGAAACAGCAACATAATTAACCGCTAACGAATCTATGCAACGTCTATACCCAACTTTAAATTTCATGCATTTAAATAATTTATACGATAAGTATTAATACAATAAATAATTTATACAATAAGAAAAAAATGGAAATGATGTTTATCAATGCAAAACATATAAATTTAAACATTTTCAATTGATTTTAAACTTAAAAGTCAGATATAAGTTCATAAGCTTGAACGAAAGTTCTTAATTATTTTTAAATTTTAGAGTTCATGTCAATAGCTTACAGTAGAAGAAATCACTGCTCTTGATGTAAATTTCCACGGAGTCTTTATTTGAAAACCCGGTCAGATGTTCCAGAGGTAGCATTAGCTGGTTCATTTTGGTATCACAGTCAGTTCATTTTTTAAAATAGAGAGAGAGTGTGATATGTGCGTCCTATCACCGACCCTCAAAAAAAAACCCGGAAAAACTGACTGGAACTCAATATTTTTCTTTTTATAGTCCTCCTATGGATTCCATGAACAAAAACGTCACTGTTCCATTTTTTTCGTTATGGTCCGGGCCTTTATTTGCTTCCATTGGTCAAGCTAAAATCTCTTTCTTCTCTTATCTATTTTTCATCTGACTTTTTAATTACACAGCTTTTGGATAATTAATAAACAATCATTTCCATTTACAGATTACAGGAATTAATTAATACCTGTTTTTATTTTTACTTACGTTATTTCTTTTTTAAAACTATTTTTATATTTAAATCTTTTTTTTATAAAAAAAAGTACGTTCAAATACCTTTTTTTATTTATAAAAAAAAATATTTTTAAAGTTTAGTATCTGTGCGAATATATACGTTTAACGAACATTTTAATTTTAGCGTTTAGTTGTTTTTTCTTTTTAATACATTTATTTTTATTTGCGAACTTTAAGATTTTGTTTTAAATTAATGTAACGATATTTATATATATTGTTACAATATATATATATATATTGAAGCATTCAGTGTGTACAACATTATATATATATATATATATTGAAGCATTCAGTGTGTACAACATTATATATATATATATATATTGAAGCATTCAGTGTGTGTACACACACAGAGCTTCATAATATTTATTTAAATGTAATATGAACAGAGGTTGATAGATCTACTGTCTAATTCTTTACCCTCACTAACCAAATAAGATATATATGCAGGTATGTGTAAGATTGAATGATGGTACATGTATATATATATTGTTAACACTAAAGTAATTTTTAGTTATATATTTGCAAAGAAATATATATATATATTTTGTTTTGTATGTTTTTTAAAAAAAAAAGAAATGGAAAAATTAAGTTGACTCATTTTTTTTTTTTGCAATTAACAGATTTTACTGATTGATAGCTAAACATTCAGCTAAAAACAAGAATTTCTATAAGTCTTTTACAAAACATTTGGAAAACTACAGTTTCATTGGGACATGAATTGTTTCTTGTCTTTGGGGGCAATTAAGTTTTCTTACTTGATTTTAATCTTGATAAGGTTTTGCAGATTGGTGCAAATTAGAAACTAGTCAACCAGTAGATTTTCTTTTTCAGAAAATGTGAGTCTGGGGAATTAATTAAAAGATTTTTTTAAATAATAAGAAAAGTAAAGTAAAACTCTAGGCATGATAGATGGAGGGATAGCTAAATATGATTTCTTGATTTTTTGTTGAGTAAGATTTTTTTTAGATTTGTAGGCTTATAAATACTGGGTGATAGTTTTTCTTTAAAAAAACTCTATCTATTGTACCATTGAATGTAAGCAGATGTCACATATCACCATGGACTTTGAGTAAAAAACAAGTTAGCCTTTTTTTCAGAGATCATCAGAGGAAGGGAGTGAATCTTTGGTGCGGAGAAACTCATCAATTCCATGATGCTACTGCAAAGAAAGTGACAATGTTCCAGTCTGTGTCCAGTCAACCAAGAGCTTGCCCAGAAAGAAGTTTTAATTTGTAAGAAGACCAAAGTAATCATCAAACAGCCTCCAAATGCAAGAATAAACTTTTAACCTTTAAAAATAAAGTATTTAAAATGCCTTCTATAAAAATTCTATAATATCTAAATTTAAATTCCTCAGATTCATATCTACTCAGTAAAAAGACTTGATTGCAAATATGTAATTTAAAAAAAACATTAATATATATATATTGAAACAGACAGTTTCATCCAGCTGCCCATTTCACTTATTTTACCCACACATCTATCCATATGCCAGATTTAAACCCTCTCAGTGTACTGATTTAAATAATGTTAAATTACTATGTGTGAAGAATCATGTATATATATGTGAATGATAAGTCTGTAATTTAATAGTATACGTATATATTACAGATATGTATCCATTTTATAAGTATTTCTAATTTAAGAAATATTTTAGTTTAAATTATTGTTATGTTATTGGTATATATTACAGATATATATATATATATTTATCTTATAAATATTTCTAGTTTAAGAAATATTTTAGTTAAATTATTTAGCCTATTTTATTGTTGTATTATTGAAATTGCATACGTATATTTTCTGTTATTCTGCATGTATGGTTATAAAATTAGTTTATACTAATTATCAAACAATGTTTATTTGTTACTAGTAAGCAAATGTTAAAGTAGGTTATGCATTGGTCCTAAAGTAGCATGAACTTGATGTGAATAACAAAATTTGCAGGAAAACAAAATCTAAATTACTTGTTATAATTAAAAATGTGTTACTAAAATAAATAAATGGTTTTTTCTACTGGTTGTAGCTATTAAGTATGTTTTGCTAAAATAAATAAATGGACTTTTCAGCTACGAACAAGCTTGTAAAAATTAACAGGTGGCCAGAGTTTGAAAAGTATAAATACTAAGAGTTTTGTCACCAAGGATCATATATATAATAAGTGAGTTGAAAGCAGAACCTATGACCATTTTATCTTCAAAATGGCTTAGTAGAATGGCAATAACTCACCCCTCTTGGATGGGAATGGGGAAGAACTTTGGTCCGATAAAATCTAATGCCATACACCAGCGAAGCAGCCTACGGAAAATCTTTATTAACTTTAAATCATTGTCAAAAGTGTCATTTTAATATCCTCCCACGTGCTCCAGAACTAACTGCAAAGAGAACAACTGAATGGTAAATTTTCTCTCACAGGTCTGTTTATAAACTGTGACTTTCAATTCTTTCTAAAGCTAGATATTTATTAAATCTGCCTTTCCCAAACACCTTTACTAAAATATAGAAAGAAGACCGTTAAATGCTAAATCTTGCCTGATTGTAAAACTTGAATTCTCTTTTAAAATGTAAAACTTGAATTCTCTTTTAAAATGTAAAACTCTAATAATCTATTTTAAATTAAATGTATAATTTTCTGAGGTCCTTTATGCCTATTTCTAACCTATTCAATTTATTTTATGATTTTATCATTTTAATATTATATGTATTTGATATGCCAAATGACTCAAAACCGCAAGTATTTATAAAAATAATTTTAGCTTATCACTCTGCAAAGATAATTTCAAATCTTCACTATAATAAATATTATATAATTGAATTATTATTTTTCTCTCTCACTTACTGTTTTGAGATCATATTATTATCTTACTGATTAATTTTTGAGTATTAATATTATGATAATCAGTCATTCTCTAGTTAAGATTGTAGTTTGCTTAATTCTAGTTATGAATTATAACTATTTATATATGTAACTCGTACATCATAGGAACTAGCCACAGAGATATTCTCAAAGCATATTTTAATGTTTTATTTGTAATTATCCCTCAAATATGCTTTGTTCTCCTTAGATTTATATATGTTGAGATGCGGGTGATAATATTAAACTAGGTTACTAATTAATTTAGTCCCTAAATAGTATATTTGAAATACTAAATTTGAGAACTGGATTGTATAGATATGCAAATAGACGCTATCTAATTTTAAGGCATGATAATATAAGTTTATGTATTTGTGTTATATATGTATAAGTTGCGGATGTGTCCTTACAAAGTATGCAATGTACAATTATTTGCTTGCTGCATGATTATTGATGAGTTGATGGCAGAGGTCACTCTCATCCACTTTAGTTCGTGTAAAGCACACACTTTTAGAACTAGGGCACAAAGACCTAGATGATTCATAATTAATGCTTATCCAACTCCCTGAACTACTAATGTTCCTATAAGTTGCAAGTTGAATGGTTTTAGGGCAAACCATGTCTTTGAGACTGAAGCCCATGAATAATGACCCATTCGCACCTTTGAGCTTTATTAACATTTTGATATGTGCCATAGAGTATATAGGTAAACCTATTATAAACCAGTTTTCTCTCTTTTTATATTAAATGCTTATCTGGTATTAGTGTATACCCTAATCTAGGTTAACATGCTAACCTGCATATCTCAGCCTAATTACATGTTCGAATTAACTTTGTATAGATAGACGCCATAGGAGCACTGTTAAGTTAGTTATATAACTTTGGATGTAAAGTTCCATATGATCTAGCAGACTACAAAAGAGCTAGAAATTTGGCATATTAATATAGGCATAAACTCGAATACCGCACTACACTTTATTAAACACTTATAATGAGATAGGTAACATTAATCTCATTAGTTATATAGTGCCTGCAATCATAATATTTCATGTTTCTATCACATAACTTTGTATATTTTGATTTATTATTTGTTATTGTTTTATTAATTTAATAATATTTAAAATTATAACTAGTTTTCATATTTTATTGTCTGTGAGTTCATTTTATCCAACTCTAGATTTAATCGCACATACATCATTATATCTATATGTAGATTATTCTATTAAATTTCATAATCAATCATTGATATTTTCATTAAGCACTTAGTCTTATGTGTGTATGTCTGAGCAAATCAGTGCTCAATTAGTTAATTTATGAGCCTTTTGTTTTATGCTGAGTGACTGCCGGACTGAGGTTAAATTAAATATCTGTGTAAGTTGAGAAGTGTCATCCATAGGGTATTAGATCATTGAGCAGAGGTGAAAGGATTGAATGTTGGTCAGATTCTGGATCCCAGTATTCATATTCGATCGGCTTTAGTGTATTTTGCCTGTGTTCTAGATTATGTTGCATGGAAATACAATTCTTACTGTTACATAGGTTTTTTTTCCTGGGCTCTGATCGCCCAGATGTGGGGGTTTGTTACTTATTTACATGATCCTGAACAAACCATGAATGAATCTCAGCATGCTTGGGTGAAACAAGGAAAATGCATATGTACAATTTTTTTCCTGGGTTATGTATGCTCAAATGTGAAGCTCTTTGATTACTTCCATGACCCTGAACTGAAAGCATGTTGGCTGTATATATATGTGAATTTTTCTCTTGGATTCTGGACACTCATCTGTGATATATGAGTGTATGATTTTTTTTCAGGGTTCTGACCCCCACAAATTAGGGGCTTCGAATATGTTCTCAAAATATATATGTACAATTTTTTTCCGAGTTTTGGCTTCAAAGTAGAATAAGTTTTAAAAGTGTTTTTTTTTGCTTCCTCAAAAAATATATATTAGTTTTTTTTTAACTGGGTTCATTAATTATTTCCATGACACTGAAACAAATATATGTGGATGGAAAAGATATATATGTGTTAGTTTTTTTTTTCTTTTTGCTCGGATTCGATAATTATTTTCCACATCCTTGAATCGAATATATGTAAAAGTAAGATATATATATGTACAATTTTTTTTCTCTCAGATTATAAATGCCCAGATGTGACATATTGGTAATTATTGTACAAGACCATTAATTGAATGCATGTGGGCAGAGAGAAAAGATAGGAAAAGGATATATATATATATATAGTGACCATCTGAATGGGCACAAGGGTTTAAGATACTTTGTATCTTAATTAAATAGTTATATTATAAAAAAAATGAAATAGCCTTAGAATTTTAAATTTTTTTGCTGGAGATTGTTTAAAGCTTGCATATGGATTGCTTATGCAGTTTATTGACCACTTGATAGGTATTCATTATTATTAGTGTGGTTAAGGAGGTATTTAATATAAGGAAGAGGGTTGTTTATTAATGGAATTGATACATTTTGTCAGAAAGATGCAAAGTTATTTTTTGTTATTGTAGTATTGATATGAATAGTTTTAAAATTCTTTATTCATTAATACTTATCCTTTTGTCAACAATTAATAGCCATTTCAATCATATTTAGTTAAGATAGTTCATTATTTAGGTTGTAGTACATGTACATGCATGTATGACTCCACATCATTTTCATCTTTTAATAACAGCAAACAATAGTACATGCACAATAAAAAACATTTAAATTACAACAGTAGTTATCTTAAATAATTTAACAAATATATATTTTTTTCCAATGATTAATAGATAGTTGAATCAATAGATTATTTTACAAATTAAATAAATTATTAATCATTTTTATTTAGTAGTTAATTAATATTCTTTTTTTTTTTCAAGTTTGTAAAAGCTATTTATTTTATTATTATTTTTATCTTGATTTTAATTCTAAAAAATCAAAGTGATTTTTTTTTTTTGAAAAGATTTTTTTTGAATATGTAATTAGCTGAGATAGAAGAAGTGTGGGAGTAAGCTGGTGGAAGGAAATGAACTTTGCTAAAGAGAGCTAGTTAACAAAGATCTCCAGTGAAAAAATTTGCATATATTATGTAATCTAATTGTAGCCAAAAACAGTGGCTGATTATTGTGAAAGTAAAACCAGTTGCTGAAGTCAAATTGATTTTAAAAAAGACTTTGGAGTATAATTTCTAAAGGATCCCAAGAAATTTATTATGGGACAAGTTAATTTCAGAATGCAGTTTTAAATTTAAAAAAAAAGGTACTCAGTTTACTTTATTCTCCTTAATTTAAACATTTTGAATTTAACCTCTTCATGACTATTGCTCTTTTAAAAATGTATGTTAATAATGTCCAGTCTACATTACTTCACTTAATTATCATTTTAAATAGGAATAAATTGCATGAATATTATTGTTGTGTCATTAACCAACATGTGTTCTTTAATATATCTGGAAAACACATGCAGAACTATTTTACAGAATATATTTTGATTCTCCACTATTTTCCGTGTTATGTTTTTGTGAGAATTAAACATAGACTTAAGGACATGCATATTTTGATAAATCATGCCATGTTTAAATTCATCATAAAGAGATGACAGTATTTGTTTGTCTGGTATTTCTGGAAATAATACGTATGTTAAATGAAGGAAATAAATGTGAGCTACTTCAAATTAAATATCTGTTTAAATCGAATAGAAGGATAGAAATGCTGGTAATTTTTGTTCTCTTCGATAAAGATGGAAAATAAAACAAAGTATTATTAAATGCTATTCAATCAACTACTAAAAATAATTATGTATTCAATTTAAAACTACAATGGAATAAGTGAGATAATTCCTGTCCAACAGTAGTTAAGAATTTATTATATTCTCGTCATAATAGAAGATAAATTGATTGCTTATGTATGATACAGTAACTTAAATAATTTTGTTATCAACATTGAAGATGCTGAGTTCTATTTAAGCATGACTATATTTATTTGGTTATCTTACATTAGTTTATTTTAGTTTAATTTTCAGTTTGGAATGTGTCCTATATTGTTTCATAAACCTGGAACCGAGCTTTGCAAGTGAACTTTTATTTTTAAGTTACAAAACTAATAACCTTTGTGTCTTTTTTATTTTTTTATTTTTATTGCTTGTCATAATTAATGTATATGATAGGTAGATCAGTTTATTTATTATTATGTTCATTTATAATCTGTGTTATTTTGATCTTCGAGACCATCTCTGAAGCATAGCTGAATGAGGAGTACGCTGGTAAAAATTGATTGTATTCAAATAAATCTTATTGTTCTTTTACAAGGTAAAAGAAAGAAATATTATTTTTTTAAATATATTATTAGAGAGGTTCACATTTATTTTGTATACTTTATTATCTCAAAGTGAAAAAAAAAATTTTTTTTTAAATCAACAAACTTATAATAGAAGTAGTTTGCAAGATATGAAAGAAAGTTCATTCGTAATAATTATAAATATTAAATTAAAAGTTATACCTTAATGCAATATTTAATTATCATGTTACCTGCTTAGTGTGTAATTTAGAGTTAATATTATATATACTTTTTATTCGTGGGTGTGTGTTTGTTTTGCATAATTATGATATTTGTTTGATAAAGTTCAGTTTGTGAATATTTTATGCATAAATTTTGTACATTGTCGTATTCTACTGAGTTGAATGGATTGGTATGTTATCTATATGTATTTATCTGCCAGTGGGTATTTATAATGTTCGATATTTAGTAAAGCTATGAGAATAAAAAGAAATCTGATTGCGTTATAATGTTTGTTAGGGATAAAAGATTTTGCTTATGTAGTATATGTGAACAATTTTCCATGAGTAGAGCCTAGTCTATATTATATGCGTATGATTAAATGATATTTTGAAGTGATGTTTTCTTAAAGCCTGATGATGAGGAAATAAGTCGCCGCCAATAGTGTATTTAGGAGTAGATGAGTTATTGTTGAAATATGATTAAATGATGTTTAGGAAGTTATGTGACGTTTTTCTTAGATTTTTGGTAATGAGGAATTGTAAAAGTGTTCAGTAAGAGTTATCTGCTCCTCATGTAGATTTTCCCCTTATAACGTATGTATAATCATGAAAATATAGCTTTGTGTTAATTAATATGTGGCTAAATAAATTGTTAGATTAATTGTTGATGTAATATTAGTGTCTTAGTTTATTGATGAATTACGACATTGTTCGAAATAAAATAATTGTATGATATTTTCTTAATGAATGGAGAGTTTATAGAAAAGATTGTTTTATATTATTGCTGCTTGAACATGCACACACATGCGTAATATAAATAATATCACGCATATAAAGCATAGAATTATTGAAATTAAAATGAGAAATAAATGTTTTTTTTTGAAATACATTACATTCATTTAAATATAAAGTATAAAGTATTGAGATTAAAATGGGAATAAATATTTTAAAATACAGTGTATTTATTTAAATAAAGGTTATAAATAATCAAATCATCAGAATAAACATGATTTTGTTGCTATAAATGAAAGGTATATGTAATTGAAAGTGATTATTAGTCAATTAGAGAAAGTTGCTTTGCTGAAAGCCAAATATAAGTAATTTGATTTATTTTGTTAATCAAGAGTAATATCCTCTCAAAGGTATTTTTTTTTGTTTTTTGTGCTAATAATATAACATGTTATTTATTTATTTTCATGAAGATGAAACATGTAGGCAAAGTATATGTTCGAAGTCAGAATATTTAAGTTTTGTTATTAATTTGCTTTGATAGTAAAAATAATCCCAAACTGATGCTAAAAATTTATTTGATAATTTAAAAATCTGTAAAACAAATAGTCCATTTGTAAATATCATGTTAAACCAAGTTTATCTTGTTTATTGTAATAAATGATTTGTTTTAGTTATTTAAAATCTTAAGAACTGTGTCTTGAGTTATTCTTGTGTACATTCGTGTTTCCATTTCCACATCTCCACATTTCATAAATCTATTACAAAATAGATATATTATTTTAGAGTTATAATATTAAATTTGCTAGTGTCTGACAATATTGTTTTTCTTAATCCAAACATTATAAAGAACATTTGCCACTTGATAAATGTATTAGAAAGGTTGCCAAGTCAGTATATTTGTTAGATGATGATATGAGATTAAAATACCCTATCTCTGTCATTATCTTATTATTGAAACACAGTAAAATATTTAGTCAATTTGTTTCATTACATTTTATCTTATTTTAGAATTATAACTTATGGGCCAATGGATTTATTTAATTCAACTGTGTTTGTTAAAATTCCCTGAGATCTTATTGTTTATTTCTTGATTGGCATTAAAGTAGATGTTTAGATTATAATATGCCAAGTCATAGAATTGTTTAAGAATATAATTATAGCAAGCTGATATATGTTATACTTGGATGAAGGAAGAAATTAAGTTTAAAGTATATTTTAATAGACTGTACCAAATAAACATTATGATCCTTTATCATACAATTAATTAACAAAGGAATTTACATTATATTAAATGTTTTGTAATATTTCTTCTTTTATTCATTTATTATCATATATCTTATGAACTGCCTATAGCCTCCCACTGAGCTGAGCTGAACATAAACTTAAATATAGAGTCTCAGTAATAATTTGTATTATATATTTTGTTATATTGTTCTATTTATTAATAGAACTGGCACCTGGGCATTTCGCTCATATAATATATATGAGCGGTGTTGGGAGTGTAGGTTATAATATATGTGTGCTAATTTTTTTGTTGCTCAAAATAAGTATAGATTTTTTTCTCCGAGTTTTTGAAGTGACAATATGGATTTTATAATGTAAACATGCACATACCCAAATGATAATTTTGTTTAATATAAAGTAAAACAGAAGAGTTTTTTTTAATAAGATATATAAAGTTTTATATATATATGATATAGATTTTTTTAACATGATTCTAGATATCAAAGCATGAGGTCCTCGATCTAGTTCATACACTGAATATGTGTGTATGTGTGTGTAGAATTATTTATATATATTGATTCCATAATACATGTACAATTTTTTTGTCCAGGTTTGAATGCTTTATTGGGGAATAGTAATTTATTTCATACACTGAGTTGGTCCATATCTTCATACTCTGTGTCAGTAACTATATATAAGAAAGGTTTTCCAGTTTTTTTATTTAAATATGCCATAACTTCTGTTATCTGGATATATGTATGTTTATAATATATTGACGTGGGATAAATCAGGTAATCATAAAAAAATGTTTTTTTTTGGTTTCACTCTTGTCAAACTTTGTCAAATCATAAATCCAATTCGTCATAGGTTGAAATTATAAAATAGTATGTGGATATAAAATATTTTTCTCCCATACTATATATATGTAAAATATTTTTTGGTTGGCATATACTGGAGAGTTCCAAATGATTTTTTTTCCTCTTTTGCTGGTGCAGAGTTGATATATACACATAGGGCGATTGAAGTGAAATACTTCATTATTATTAGAGTGGTCTAATACACAATTAAAAGTTTTTTTTTTATATATATATATATGACATGCATATGCTTAATTTTACTTGCTCACTGGTGACTAGTGCTCAAGAAGACTATAATAAATGTTGTCATCAGGAGTGAGAAAAGCATAATAATAATAAAAGAAATCCAATGTTTTTTTTTTATAATGTTTTAAAGAGTTGGATATGGACAATGAAACGAGTTGGACAAAATCAATAAACTATATTTTTGTATGGGTACTCAAATAAAATTAAAACTGGCATAGCAATAATGATAATAATAATAAACACCATAATAAATCTTTTTAAAATTTCCTTTTTTAGTAGAAATGATTGTGGTTGATTTAAAAAAAGAAACAGGCACTTGGTAAGAATTAATTTTATTTTACTAAATATTGATTCATGAATTTTATATAGCTTATATTTTCAAATTTCTAATACGTAGTTTATGAACTATATATATGTTAGGCAGGAAAATTTAATAACCTTATTGGAGCATAACTACTGTAATTTAACTAAATTGTTTTAGAGTTTAAGTATGACACAATATATCATAAGGTAGATAGGGCAAGTTGGTAGTAGGCTAGAGTGGGCTGAGGTTATTAGAGAATAGGACCATATGGCAAACCATTTCTGGAAAGAAGAGTGGTGAGAAGCCATATTAATAGAATATTTAGAAAACTTTTAATAATAAATGATAGCATTAAAGGGAAGATAGTGACAGGAAAAAAATGGGAGAAGAAGCAGTCAGGGGAATAACTCATCAGGGACTCACCAAGGGAGAGTGGATCATGTTGTTGGAGGGGTTCTTAATGACAGAAAAGACAATGGTGTTGGTTGAACTCGTGGGATAGTTGTTTTGGAAGTAAAGGAGAAAAGAAACTATTAGGGATAGAGGAAAGTTATCGGAGAAAATTTTTTGACATAGAAGAATGTTACAAAAACAGCACTTAAAGATAAAAAAAAATCTTTGAACAATATATCAAGGAAGCAGCTACACAGATGAAGAAAAGAGCAGAGGCTTTATGTTTGCCTGAGCCAGAAGAAAGACAACAGAGGAAAAAAGAGAAATGTCTGACTGAGAAAGTTGTAGGTTCAAAGATGGAGGAAGGTGTAATCATAAAGACCTCAGGAATAGAGCAAGATGGAGTGGGGCAGGAAGGTCAAGATGAGAGAGAGAATTTAAAAGTAGAAAGTTCAGGACTCTTGGGCATTACAAAGAGAAAACCAGATCAGACTATGCTAGGTTTGGTAGATGACTGTAAGGCAGTGAAGGAGATGCTCAGGGAAACCCAACAAGTTCCATTAGAGGTAGCAGAGCCAGCAGAGATCAAAGGTGATCTATTGATAAAGCAGGTCACTATTGGGGGAGATCTGGAGGCACCAGAGGAGAGCTTGACAGGTATTGAGATACCTACTGTTTGCAAGCCAGCCTGCCAGGATCTTGATGACCAACTGATCAAACAGATACCCATGACTGTGGGGCCTGCCAACCTGATTAGAAAGGTTGAAAACATGACTGAGCATCCATGTTCACCTATTATGCTTGTAAAAAGATGGAGTGGCCATTGAAGCTAACCATGTGTCATTAAAACCTACAGCAGAAAAAGATGGAGTAGCAGTTGATAAGAAGGTTGTGATTTCAAAGATGGAAGAAGAAACAGTATTAGAAACAGAAGGATAGAACAGAATGAAAGGAAAGAAAAGGAAAGAAGGTGTTTAGAAGAGAAGAGGAAAGAAAGGATCAGAAAGGAAAGGATAAAACAGAAGAACCAGAGTATATGGATGAATTAGAGCAGGTTATGAAAAGTGTACAACTTACAACCGAAAATATATCAAAAGAAGCAAAAACAGGAGTTGAGACTAAGAAGGAAGAAATAGAGGCTATAAGAGAAACTATAGAAATTGTGAGCCCACTTTCAGAAAAATTAGGAGAAATTTTTTAAAATTGACAAAGGAGAAGCTGGGCCTGATGAACAGATTGAGGCACAGATAAAGTCAATTACAAAAAGAGAATTCATTAAGATGAATATACCAGTGAAAAAGATTGAATTAGGAGCCATTGAAAAAAAGGTTGAGCCAAGTGCTTTGGAGAGATTGGGGGTAGAAATGGATAATGAGAAAGATGATAAGAAAACTATTAAATTAATTCCACTGAGTGAGGAAGAAATAGTGCCCATCATACCTGAAATTACGAAGCCTTTAAGGAGCAGAAAAGCTAGAAGCTGTAAGTGGTGGAACAGAAAGATTAAACGTTGATTTAAAAATGATCAAAGATAGAGAAAAACTGCTTTCAGAAATAATCACTGAAGTAGAATATATTCCAGAAAAATAAATAAAAAGGCAGAGATAGTAATTCCAGTCAAATTACTAGGTAAAATAGTTGAACAAATAGAGCTTCATCAGGAAGTTAAGGAAGAGAAAGAAACAGAGAAAGGTCCATCTGAGCTAGGAATATTGAGGGAGTGAGGTGTAAGAACAGGCAAGGAGCTTGAAAATAGAAAAGGTTATGGGAAGATAGTTGTGAGAAAAGATTAAAGGAAAGTGACATAAAGAAAGGAAATGACAATATGCATCAGGACAAGTTAAAATTTGTAGAGGCAGATGCAGGAAATACCCATATGAAAGTAGACAGGAAAGAAAATTTAAAGCCAGGGGAAAATCATTTTGGAAAAATATATGATGGTAGTGAAGTACATAAATTAGCAGTCACAAGAGTAGACAATAAGGGACAGAAATAAGAACATGACCTATACAAGAGTTTGAAGATCGGGGTTCTAAAACAAGTGTAGAAGGAAGGATAAACTGTAAGATTAAAGTTAAATGGGTCATGCTAGGGCCTATAGAAGAAAAAAAGGTTGAAGAAAAGCAAAGCCAAAAGGATAGGATGTTGAAATACAGGGTGTTGAAAGACAAGGTATGGAAAGATAAGTTTGTTAAAAGATAAGATGGTGATGGCATTAAAAAATAAGATGATGGTGATAGGGGTTTACCATCTTCCTAAACTAAAACCAGATGTCAATCAACCCCCAGATCCTACCTAAACAATTATAAGTACATGGATCAAACCCCTAAATTTTCCCTTATAACTAAACTAACCAACCCTAAGGTTTACTAATAGCATCTAATTACTTTTTTATGCATTTTTTCACTTTGGAAGTATAGTTTTCTTTTATAAAATTGTATTGTCTTTTTAGTTTAGGTGGAAATGTTTTTTCTATTTATATTTCTAATCTAGGTTGTCATTGTGGGTGGGAGTGTGAGAGTAGTAGCTAAGCAAGGAATGGGATATGTTGAGATATGTTATGATAGGAATAGAATTTTAAAAATTTGGTTGTTTGGATGAAAACCAAGATTTGATCATTGATCATTACTAATTCAGATTAAGTAAAAACATTTTTTTAGTTTGTTTTTTAAGTAAGTTTGGGGATTTTCACTTATTTTACCCACACATCTATTCATATACCAGGTTTAAACCCTCTCAGAGAACCCATTTAAATAACATTAAATTACTATGTGTGCAGAATCATGTATATATATGTGAATGATAAGTCTGTAATTTAATAGTATATATATATATATATATATATATATTACAGATATGTATCCATTTTATAAGTACTTGGTTGTTTGGATGAAAACCAAGATTTGATCATTGATCATTACTAATTCAGATTAAGTAAAAACATTTTTTTAATTCATTTTTTAAGTAAGTTTGGGGATATGAAACAGTCAGTTTCATCCATCTGCCAATTTCACTTATTTTACCCACACATCTTTTCATATGCCAGGTTTAAACCCTCTCAGAGAACCCATTTAAATAATGTTAATTTACTATGTGTGCAGAATCATGAATATATATGTGAATGATAAGTCTGTAATTTAATAGTATATGTATATATTACAGATATGTAACCATTTTATAAGTATTTCTAATCTAAGAAATATTTTAGTTTAAATTATTGTTATGTTATTGGTATATATTACAGATATGTATATTTATTTTATAAATATTTCTAGTTTAAGAAATATTTTAGTTAAATTATTTAGCCTATTTTATTGTTGTATTATTGATATTGCATACGTATATTTCCTGTTATTCTGCATCTATGGTTATAAAATTAGTTTACACTAATTATCAAACAATGTTTATTTGTTACTGGTAAACAAATGTTAAAGTAGGTCACGTATTGGTTCTAAAATAGCATGAACTTGATTTTGTAAATATAAAATGTAAATAACAAAATTCACAGGAAAACAAAATCTAAATTACTTGCTATAATTAAAAATGTGTTTCTAAAATAAATAAATGGGTTTTTCTACTGGTTGTAGCTATTAAATATGTTTTGCTAAAATAAATAAATGGACTTTTCAGCTACAAACAAGCTCATAAAAATTAACAGGTGGCCAGAATTTGAAAAGTATAAATACTAAAAAAGTTGTCACCAAGGATCATATATATAATAAGTGAGTTGTAGGCAGAACCTACGACCATTTTATCTTCAACATGGCTGATTGAGTAGAATGGCAATAACTCACCCCTCTTTTTGGGCAAAAATAAAGAACTTTGGTCCGATATAACCTAATGCTATACACCAGTGAAGGAGCCTGTGGAAAATCTCTATTAACTTTAAATCATTGTCAAAAGTGTCAACTTAATATTCTCCCAAGTGTTTCAGAACTAACTGCAAAAAAAAAAAAAAATGAATGATAAATTTTCTCTCAGAGCTCTGTTTATAAACTGTGACTTTCCATTCTTTCTTTTAAAAACTAGCTATTTATTAACTCTGCCTTTCCCAAACACCTTTACTAAAATCTACAAAGAAGTCTGTTAAATGCTAAATCTTGTCTGATTGTAAAACTTGAATTCTCTTTAAAAATGTAAAATTCTAATAATCTATTTTAAATTAAATGTATAATCTTTAAAAATGTAAAATTCTAATAATCTATTTTAAATTAAATGTATAATTTTCTGCGGTTCTTTATGCCTAATGTTAACCTATTCAATTTATTCTATGATTTTATCATTTTAATATTATATGTATTTAATATGCCAAATGACTCGAAACCACAAGTATTTATAAATTAAATTTTAGCTTATCACTCTGCGAAGATAATTTCAAATCTTCACTATAATAAATATTAAATAATTGAATTATTATTTTTCTCTCTCTCGCTGTTTCGAGATCATATTATTATCTTACTGATTAATTTTTGAGTATTATGATAATCAGACATCCTCTAATTGAGATTGTAGTTTGCTTAATTCTAGTTATGAATTATAACTATTTATATATGCAACTCGTACATCGTAGGAACTAGCCACAGAGATATTCTCAAAGCATATTTTAATGTTTTATTTGTAATTATCCCTCAAATATGCTTTGTTCTCCTTAGATTTATATATGTTGAGATGCAGGTGATAATATTAAACTAGGTTACTAATTAATTTAGTCCCTAAATAGTATATTTGAAATACTAAATTTGAGAACTGGATTGTATAGATATGCAAATAGACGCTATCTAATTTTAAGGCATGATAATATAAGTTTATGTATTTGCATTATATATGTATAAGTTGTGGATGTGTCCTTACAAAGTATGCAATGTACAATTATTTGCTTGCTGCATGATTATTGATAAGTTGATGGTGAAGGTCACTCTCATCCACTTTAGTTTGCGTAAAGCACACACTTTTAGAACTAGGACACAAAGACCTTGATGATTCATAATTAATGCTTATCCAACTCCCTGAACTACTAATGTTCCTATAAGTAGCAAGTGGAGCAGTTTTAGGGCAAACCACGTCTTTGAGACTGAAGCCTGTGAATAATGATCCATTCGCACCTTTGAGCTTTATTAATATTTTGATATGTGCCATAGAGTATATAGGTAAACCTATTATAAGCCAGTTTTCTCTCTTTTTATATTAAATGCTTAGCTGATATTAGTGTATATCCTAATCTAGGTTAACATGCTAACCTGCGTATCTCTGAGCCTAATTACATACTCGAATTAACTTTGTATAGATAGACGCCATAGGAGCACTATTAAGTTAGTTATATAACTTTGGTTGTAAAGTTCCATATGATCTAGCAGACTACAAAAGAGCTAAAAATTTGGCATATTAATATAGGCATAAACTCCAATACTGGTACTACACTTTAGTAAACACTTATAATGAGATAGGTAACATTAATCTCATTAGTTATATCTGTGAGCATAATATCTCACGTTCCCATCACATAACTTTGTATATTTTGATTTATTATTGTTATTATTTTATTAAATTAATAATATTTAAAATTATAACTCATTTTCATATTTTATTGTTCATGAGTTCATTTTATCCAAGTCTAGATTTAATTGAACATACATCATTATATCTATAGGTAGATTATTCTATTAAATTTCATAATCAATCATTGATATTTTCATTAACCACTTAGTCTTATGTGTGTATATCTGACCAAATCAGTGTTAAATTAGTTTATTTATGAGTCTTTTGTTTTATGCTGAGTGGCTGCTGGACCAAGGTTAAATTGAATATCTGTGTACATTGAGAAATGTCACCCATAGGGTATTAAGTCTTTGAGCAGAGGTGAAAGGATTGAATGTTGGTTGGATTTTGGATCCCAATATCTGGATTTGATCAGCTTTAGTGTATTTTGCTGTGTTCTAGATTTTGTTACATGGAGGGACAATTCTTACAATTACAATCAATATTATAACAGGGCTGGGTTCAAACCTTGTTCTAAGGCATTGGACGATACCAGTGAGCATATATATATATATATATACTCAATCAAAAGTAATATTAAGTTAAAATTATTTTTCGTTGTTGTTTTGTATGTGTGTGTGTATATATTTTAAAGGGATAAAGAAAAGTAGATTGAAACATAAGAGGAATGGGGGGTTATATGGTTTGTGCTCTTGTATTTTGTTTTGAGGTGCATGTTTTTATATTGCTGCATGGGTGAATAAATGTAATAGATTCATATAAAGAAGAAAATTTACGTGGCCAAGCTTTAATTCCAAGATGGATGACTAAGGAAAGAATTTACAAAAAAAAAATAAGTTAATTGCAAAGAAAGAATCAGAAAAGTTATAGATTGCTATCTTAAGGAATAAAGCTATTTTAGTTAAAAGGAAATTGATTCCAAGATGGATGATGAAAGGTACAAATTCTAAAAGATATGTTAATTGAAAATAAAGAATTCAAAAATGTGTAGATTGCTATCTCGAAACAAAGCCATTTTAATTAGAAAAAAAAATGTTATAAATAATTTAAAAGACAATGAACGATTGAGTGTGGATCTCAAGGTATAATTGGAAATTCCTGAAAATATATAAAAAAAGAAAAGTTATTGAAAGGTTTTCTATTTGCAAACCACGGGGGTTTTCATTAAAAAAAGAGAGGGAACAATAGCATTTTTAATTAGAGAGTTTGAAAGCTGAACTTTGAAGAGGTATTCTAGACCTATTAATGCCATGAGCAGGATTGAAGAAAAATTAGTTAAAAATTATATATCTTGGTCAACCATGAACAGGTTGAGGTAAAGGACAAGAACGGATCGGGCACTGCCATCCATGTTGCGGAGGTATTGTTGTTGCTGTCCATGTAGGAGTGAAGCTCTTCCTAAATTTCAAAGAGAACAATATTCACCAAATGCCATTGATTGTACTTTACGGAATCCATGGAAGACTACAAAAAGAAAGAAATCACCCATCCACTACATTGCAGCACGAAGCCAGTGAACCTTACCATTCATCTACACCTGGGTGAGATAAAGCAATGTAACTCAAATATTTTCATAAATACCAGTCACCTCTTGAATAAGAACTCATTTCAGTAAAATAATAATGTGTAATGGCTACAAGAAAATAAAGAGATGTCTAAAATAATGCCCTATATAACTATATGAATGAATAAACCGGATAATGACTGATTGCATTTACTTTATATGCTATGATATATAAGTTTTTTGTTACATTTATGAACTTATGCGGATGTGTGTATTTGCATGCATATCATTCAAGTATTTAAGCACAAACCAGTACACAATTATGGGATTCTATTTGTTTTGTTATTTTTTCTTTATTATTAATAAATATTAAGTTAGTGTTTTATGTATAATTGTGGGTGTTCAATGTTAATTTTTTTAAAAGCCTACATCATGTAGTACAATTAGAGCATAGTATTAAGAATAAAAGTAAGAAAGTAAAACAAATTGTTTATGCATTCCATGTGCACTTGATCTATTCTCCCACCTCTTTCCCACGGTCAATGACCACTATCCCTGAGTGAGCTAGCCCTATAAGCTCTATCTATTAGAAATTGACACTCGTTCTCTCCCAGCATAATTCTTATTTACTCGTAAATAGGATTGGCACTTGGAGTCAAATTGACATCCATAACCATGCTGGGAGAGTGATAAGAGTACAGTGCAGAACTAACTATATATGTATGTTCCCATAATAATTTTCTTAAAAACAACAAAAAAGAAGAAACTTAGATTTTAAATATGTAATAAATGTATACCACCTATATACGTGTTACGCACAGGTAGCAAACTGTTACAATGGTGCTCCAATGAAGGAGCTTTCGAAGAGTGGAAAGTAGGGGAGGGGGATAGAATATAAGTTAAATAAAACAGTTAGAACAGTTTACTATGGAGTTTTGCTTCATATAGTTTTGTATACACATATACAGTTTTTTTTTTTTTTTTAAAAAAGAGCTATAAAATATAGCTTTTGTAGATGAATTATTAATAGCTGGCAACTTTACTTTATATTGAAATTACTCAGGATAAAAGCACCTTCGGATTAATATTTGGTGTATATGTTTATGTATTGAACATTCTGTGAAAATTTTAGTGTTTTGATTCACAGTGAAATAATATTATATATTCAAGTTATATTTTTTGTTTAACGTTTTTCTTATTATATTAAATATTTAACTGCTATTTGACATTTAGAAGTAAAAAGATGAACAAATAAAACTTTCATAATTTTTAATTTGATATAATTGAGAGTGATTGGTTTTGGAAAGCACTGTATTGACTACTTTTTACATGAACTCTGATATATACATCTAAATAATATATCTGAATTTTTTTTGATCCATTTTATATGTGTATATGTGATTATGAGATCAATATTTGTTGAACAATTTTACCCATGTAATGGCATTTTATACTATACAGCTAGTGCTAGAAATCTGTGGATTCATTTTGAATAAGTTACTATTTTAGTTTGATAAGCAAATTAACATGAAATACTATAATCGTCTCAGTAAAATATAAAGAAAGAAATCAAGGAATAGGGTTGAAAGGGGCTAGATAGAGAAATTAGACAGGTGACACAGTACTTTGGGGATGGAAAGCAGGTCCAGTGCGTCTGATATAGAAATAGTTAATATAAAATCGTTATAATTAATCATTATTAGAAATAGTGATAGACATTTAAAAATACAGTAAAATAAAACGAATGTGAACAAGATCACAGAAGAAAACAGATCAGCAGAAGAAAGAAAAGGAGGGAGAATTGAGCATGATAGAAATTATTATGGAAAGAATAGAAAGGAGATTTCAGGAATTCGAGGAAAGGATTGAGAAAAGATTTCAAGAGCTACAACGGAAAATAGAAGGGAAAGCAGATAAGTGTATAAGGAAAGAGAGCGAGGAAGAGCCAGTAGAGGAAGACATTTTAGATAAAGACGAGAAGTCTAGTGAGAAGAGAGTAGGAGAAAATCAGAGTGAGTGCGAAGAAGAAAAAAAGCAGGGAGATAAAATAACAATAGAAGTGCGAGAAGCCATGACAAAGAACTCATTGGCCCAGATTGAAGTAAAAAAATCTTCAATGGTGGAGTATTTGCTAGTCATATGATTGAAGCTCCAGTTGAGCATATAAAAAGTTTACGATAGTATCTTGACAGTAATCCGATGTCTAAAATAAAAAATAGCTCTTGTAATCAAATTAGTTGCAAAAGAAATAATAAGACTCAACAGAAAGGAGGGTAGCCAAAATTGAAAATTAAAGAATCTTAGAGAAAAAGATTATAAAATAGTCCAGAAACGGCATTATGGAATTAAAAAATGGCGACAGTTGTGTAGGCTGACCCATGACTGGGGAAAAGGTCAAGTTGTCCAATGTTAAAAGACGGACAAGAAATTAATCGACTTCATGTAAATAAACACTGATTCTGAAAAGTTTTTTTTATATATAGTATTATTGCTAGGTGGTGGATTAATATTTATAATATTTATTGTATGGGATTTTATATAAAATTGAGTAAAAGAGAAAAGTAGAATTCTTTTTATTTCTTTTTTTCTGCATGTAAGCTTAGAGGGTTAGAGAAGTGGTCTCACAATTCTGTCAATGGATGGTAGGTTTGGCTGCTGGATTGGTCACATTGTGTGTGGCACACTGTGTTTGGCTGCTGCTAATTTCTGGACATGGTCGAGCTATCTAACGTAAGATGCAGACGATAAAAGTATGTTAATTCAAGCCGACAAGACTCCAAAGAGAGCATGGCATTTGCATACAGTCCCACCTGTAAAACTCCAGAAGTGAGAAAGGTCTAGGGCAACCTATACAGAACCTGAAAGTTCAAAATAAGAGCCGGGTATCATTCTAACTATCTACACTCCTAAGACTCAGAAGCAGCAGAGTGTAGTTAGGAAAGTCCTTCCTTTGAAAAAAAAAAAGGTTTTTATATATATATATAAATTTTTTTTGGGGGGTCATATCGAAGCCAGTCAGAATGGGGGTTAGCTATATGTTGTGCATCACAGGCAGTGTGCACATGAGTGGTGGTCAGACTCATTGTGTATTGTTGGGTTGTTGGTCGTTTTACTCTTTGGTTCCAAAGTTGCAGGGGGTAAAGGCAAAGCAAATCGATTCAGGAAGATGCGTATTTTTTTTAATTTTATATGTGTGTGTGTTTTCTTTTGGGATACTCGCTATTTAGAATTATTTTGTGGTTTAGGAGTGAGCCATTTAAATACTAAAACGGTATTTAAAGGCTTTCAAAGAGGGGGTATTATAACAGGGCTGGGTTCAAACCGTTTTAAGGCATAGGATGATACCAGTGAGCATATATATATATATACTCAATCAAAAGTAATATTAAGTTAAATTACTTTTTTTCGTTGTTGTTTTGTATGTGACACATATTTTAAACGGGTAAATAAAAATAGATTGAAACATAAGAGGGATGGGGAGTTATATGGTTTGTGCTCTTGTATTTTGTTTTGAGGCACATGTATTTATATTGCTGCATAGGTGAATAAATGTAATAGATTCATATAAAGAAGAAAATTTACATGGCCAAGCTTTAATTCCAAGATGGATGACTAAGGAAAGAATTTACAAAAAAAAAAAAGTTAATTGCAAAGAAAGAATCAGAAAAGTTATAGATTGCTATTTTAAGGAATAAAGCTATTTTAATTAAAAGGAAATCGATTCCAAGATGGATGATGAAAGGCTGAAATTCTAAAAGATATGTTAATTGAAAATAAAGAATTCAAAAATGTGTAGATCGCTATCTCGAGACAAAGCCATTTTAATTAGAAAAAAAAAGTTATAAATAAAAGACAGTGAACAGTCAATTGTGGATCTCAAGGTATAATTGAAATTCCTGAACATATATATATATTGTAACGAACCGCTTCGCCCGCTGAAGGGTCGTATTAATAAATTCATAGGATTGGCTCTAGTTAACTTGAGATTTAACCTTATAGATATATGAATTCTTTTTGTCTCTGCATGATTCCCGGGCATATTTATGGATAGCGTGTTTGCTTCCAAGCGCCAAACCTATTTGCGATGAGCAAACAAGAATTACACCGCGGGACTTTATTAATGCAGAATAACCCCGATAGCGACTCAATAAATATTTGCAGTTGCTTTACCTTTTGCGGTAATTAAGAAAAAGGGGTGGTGTTCATTAGCCTAGCTCATCTCAGGGAGTGGTGGTCAATAGACCGTGGACGGAAGTAGGGATTCGACACTACTTCTTTAACTGAAGTGGGTTAATATCGTAATCACTTGTATATTTGATGACTGAATCGATTTAAAAATCCAATCTTATCGATTAGTTTTCCCAGCGCAGAATGAAGTTCTCGTCTAATTTCGGAGGAGTGCGCTCGCTACCCTATACTAAAGTTCTATAAGCTGGTTATTCAAGGTAGAGCATACGTTTTATTTTTAATTATGACATTTTTAGCCCCTAACTATGAATTTGATTGACATAATATAAATACAAAGCGAAAGAAAAATATTCCACAAGATATTTTTAATGCAAAACAATTTATTACACAACAAAAGAAAATATTAAAATTCATTTAGTTGACCCACCCCCCGTTATTTACAACTCGTGTTTCATTGAATGTTATAGCATACCATACATGTACGGATTAAGTAAATCACTTTCTTTGATTTTGATAGGCCCCACAAAACACATTAATATTTTCGCTATTAAACTGCCTCCACGACTTTGTAGTTGGTACGTTTTATTAAAACAGGTTTCAATAATAGAAAATTAAATTATTCCAAAGTTCCAATGGATGACACAATCCGTTTAACACTGGATTGTGTGGTAATAGCAATTCAATAGGCAAATGATAAAGTTCACGTTACCTCAATATTCCAAAAGCATGGGTTACGATGATACAGGCTCTATAGCTGGATGACCTCGTGGTTCATTTCTCCGTAGCGATCACTATTCTTTGCCGTCGATGACCGGAATTCGGCGTTCTTTGATTTTATTCCTTGCAGCACCGTCTGGACTGTGGGGCAGGCCTTCATCGCCTGTCAAGTTGAGGTTTTTACCCCACTCGATGCATGATACACTTTTATTCTGATTACTTTCTGGACCCGTGCAAGAAGACTCTTATCCCCTCTCTATTTTCTTTTATATCCTTTTTCTTCTCGTCCTTTCTCCTCCATTTCGTGATCCCCCCCGGCGAAATTCCCTGGTTGCGTCATCCGAATAGACCATGACTGCGTCATTGCGGTCGCCATCGCATCAAAATACATTCGCATCCCAGACGGATCTCGTTTTGTTCCAATTTGCTATCCACTCGAAATACACTAATCACGCACATATATACATTCGCATGCCACAAACACCCCAACAAAACACGAGTTCTACGATATTTATTTATTTCTTTTTTTATAGTCTAACAACTACCTCTAACTAAATATATGAATAATATACGGTTAATATTGACATATTTCCATCACCATTAAATATTAATATTTCCAATTATTAGTAACTTTATTAGCTAACAGAATTAGTAATATATATATACCCATTTCTCTTGTAACTTTAGGCGGACCATTGCTCTCCTCAGTCCGCACCTTGTTACAATATATATATATATATATAAAAGTTATTGAAAGGTTTTCTATTTGCAAACCATGTGGTTTTTATTAAAAAGGAAGAGAGGGAACAATAGTATTTTTAATTAGAGAGTTTGAAAGCTGAACTTTGAAGGGGGATTCTAGAACTGTTAATGCCATGAGCAGGATCAAAGAAAAATTAGTTAAAAATTATATATTTTGGTCAAACATGAACAGGCTGGGGTAAAGGACAAGAACGGACTGAGCACTGCCATTCATCCTGTGGAGATATTGTTGTTGCTGTCCATGTAGAAGTGAAGCCCTTCCTAAATTGCAGAAAGAACAACATTCACCAAACACCATTGATTGTGCCTTACAGAATCCATGGAGGACTACAAAAAGAAAGAAATCACTTATTCACTATATCACAGCATGAAGCCAGTGAATCTTACCATTCATCTACACCTGGGTGAGATAAAGCAAGGTAACTCAAATATTTTTGTAAATACCAGTCACCTCTTGAATAAGAACATATTTAAGTAAAATAATAATGCATAAGGGCTAAAAGAAAATAAAGAGATGTCTGAAATAAGGCTCTATATAATTATATGAATGAATAGACCAGATAATGACAGACTGCATTTACTTTATATGCTGTGATATATATGTTTTTTGTTACATTTATGAACTTATGTGGATGTGTGTATTAGCATGTGTATCATTCAAGTATTCGAGCACAAACCAGTACACAATTATGGGATTCTATTTGTTTTGTTATTTTTTCTTTATTATTAATAAATATTAAGTTAGTGTTTTAAGTATAATTGTGTGTGTTCAATGTTAATTTCTTTAAAAGTCTCGATCACGTAGTACAATTAGAGAGTAGTATTAAGAATAAAAGTAAGAAAGTAAAACAAATTGTTTAGGCGTTCCATGTGCACTTGATTTATTCTCCCACTTCTTTCCCACGGTCAATGACCACTACCCCTGAGTGAGCTAGCCAGAGGTATAAGCTCTATCTATTAGAAATTGACACTCATTCTCTCCCAGCATAATTCTTATTTACTCATAAATAGGATTGGCGCTTGGAGTCAAATTGACGTCCATAAATATGCTGGGCGAATGATAAGAGTACAGTGCAGAACTAACTATATATGTATGTTCCCATCATAATTTTCTTAAAAACAACAAAAAAGAAGAAACTTAGATTTTAAATATGTAATAAACATATACCACCTATATACGTGTTATGCACAGGTAGCATACTGTTACAATATATATGTATATAAAGTTACTGTTTACACTAACTGAAATAATCATACAAATATATAAACCATTATACAATTACAAATATCCAGTAACGCCCTCTGTTTAATAGTCTACATTTTAATAATAGCGAACTTCAAAATAATACCAATTTAAAGTTGTATGCTAAAGGATGTTAAATATTGAAATACAAACTAACTCAAACACAGAGCATGAAATTTTAAATAAGCAAATGATCTTAAATTTTGCTAATAAACTAACAAGTTTACAAACTGTTTTAAAGACAAACTAAACATTAGATTTTAATCTTTAAATAATTCTCCCAAACTATAAATGAAAATAAAGTTACTGTTAACACTAACTGAAATAATCACACAAATATATAAACCATTATACAATTACAAATATCCTGTAACACCCTCTATTTAATAGTCTATATCTCAATAAAGCGAACTTCAAAATGATACCAATTTGAAATTGTAAGCTAAAGGATGTTAAATATTGAAATACAAACTAGCTCAAACACAGAGCATGAAATTTTAAATAAGCAAACGATCTTCATTTATAGGGAGAATTATTTAAAGATTAAAATCTAATGTTTAGTTTGTCTTTAAAACAGTTTGTAAACTTGTTAGTTTATTAGCAAAATTTCAGATCATTTGCTTATTTAAAATTTCATGCTCTGTGTTTGAGTTAGTTTGTATTTCAATATTTAACATCCTTTAGCGTACAACTTCATTGGGTATCATTTTGAAGTTCGCTATTATTGAGATAAAGACTATTAAACAGAGGGTATTACTGGATATGTGTAATTGTATAATGGTTATATGAGTGTAGTAACTTTTATAACAAGTCAGTTATGTCAGAACTTAATTTCTAATTATTAATGATACAAAATTCTATAAACTTTATAAATAGAATTGTATTTTTTTTTTAGTTATAAAAATATATACTTTATTTATTAACTTTCTCCATGCCAACTCACAAGTATTTGGAGAGATATTTTAATATTTGATCAATTAATGCATAATTGTTTGTCTTGTCTCCAATCTTTAGGTGGAGAGTAATAATTATTTTTTAACTTTAAAGTAACAAATGCAAGCTTGATTTTCTTAAATCATTTGTCCAAATCCTTGTGAGTTAAAATATTGTCATTTGTTTGTTTAAAAAAAAGGAAAATCAAATATCTAAATTAAAACTTTCAATCTACTGGTATATATGTAATCAAACTAATACCTTGTTAACAAGATGAAGAATAAATTAGTGCTAAAATCATTATTTAAGTCAACATATATTTAGTTTATGTTCAGGTGAAATTCTTTATGACAATTAAATAAAATAATATGTATGTGTGTTTATTCATGCATTAACAGAAATAATCATGTTTTTTTCTTAAATGCAACATTATTATGAAAGTATGTGTTCATTCCGCTATATCTATTTAATGATGCATACATTTAGGGCAAAAATGCTCTGTCTCAGGTGTATCTTATTGCCTCCTTAACGATTTACTATGATAATTCATAATTAAGCTTTATATTTAAGCTCATGTGCATTTTATAGCCTATAAAATATGGTTATCTTGATTTTCACATCATTGTTTTTTTATTATTAAATTTTAAATACAGGCTTAAATATCTATCCAATTAGAAGTTAGTGCTTTTTTGGCAAGTATATCAGTGTTATTTGGTAGAATAATATGTGCCTACATACTTCCAATAAATGAATAGATGTCGAGTAATACTATGTGAGCTGCCAGACGGATATTTTACCGGTACTGGAGATAGCTGTGTTTTTGGGCGTACTCTATGTTGATAGTGATTCATAACCCATGCTCCAGTTTCGTACACATACTGCACTGATGGCAGATGTGTCTACAAACGAACATATATATATATTTCTTATTACTCGATAATGGAGATTGGCCTATCCAGAAAATGCCTATAATAATGTAGTCAGTACAGAATTCAAACCCAGATACTACTGTCTTTGTAATTAAGTTTATTAATCATGCCTGTTAGTAATGTTGTGTGGGATAGATAAATCATGTCTATAATGTAATTGTTAATAATAAAGGAAGCTAGAATTATGCTCTGTTTTATAACTCCTGCTGTGATTAATAAAATAAATATAATAATAAAAAATACTTAACTTTCCCTATGTATGTAAACACTCACATCAATTGGATATATATATATATATATATTTCTGGCCTCTAAATTAATAATATAACCAGGTATTGAGTCTTCTCTTGACAAGTGGCATATTAATTTTATAGTGGCATACTTCTTGATCAAACTGGCATATAATTCATTTGTAATGCTCACACACATATCATACAGATACACAAATGTTATTATTATCAACCTATAGTTCTTTTGTAATACTCATACATGTATCGCACTGATATCTAAATATTGTTATTATTAACTTCTAGTTTTATTTGTAATACTCAGACACATATCATACTGATACATAAATGTTATCATTATTAACATATAGTTTTCTTTGTAATGCTAATATATGTATCACACTGATATCTAAATATTGTTGTTGTTATTAACTTCTAGTTCATTTGTAATGCTCATATACATATCATACTGATACCCAAATATTGTTGTTATTATTAACACACAGTTCCTTTGTAATGCTCAGTCACGTGTCATACTGATATTTAAATATTTTTGTGATTATTAATCTCTAGTTCATTTGTAATGCTCATACATGGATCATAATGAGATACAAATAATATCATTGTTATCCTATATCTTATTGAATTTGTTCTTAATAAATTATGTATATTTTTGTTTATATACTTGTCATGTCTTTTTCTGGTTCACTACATCCACCTAACTACATCCACATTTGTCTAAATGATCTATGAGTCTACTAAAAATTCATGACTGAGGTTGAATTTGAATCCATAGAGTCTGTTTTACCCTGACCACTGGGATCAAAAGAAAATGATTACTATTGGTAGCATCTGAACCGTTGGTCAGATATTGAAGATTTTGGAGCACTGGCAAATAGGTTAAAGCTTAGTACTGTTCTGCAATTACCATATCCTGAACATGCTGGGCTTGATGTACTTTTTCTAGGTCTCTGAATCTTGTTGGCTGAACATATGATTCTGACTGTTACAATATACATTGTGACCATATATTTTGAATAAAAAATAAATACTGTTATAATCTAGTGTTTAAATTTTTTTTATTATAATTCTAAAAGATTAGGTTATATTATCTCTATTGCCTTAAGTGAATAGCTTAATGCTCTCTGTATAATTGAATTGTTATTTGTTTAAGAATATGTCAATGCCTAGGTCACTATCTATATAATCATTGACTTTGAAAAGTTAAGTCTAACTTTTATAGATTTATCTGTTGTTAACTTCCTATTAAACAAAAAAAGAGTTATTTTTTTTCTTTCCTTTTATTACTATTCGAAGTTAGATCACTTTAATTTCAAATTTTCTGATTAACAAATAACTGTGCTTTTTTAAAAGAAAACAAACAAATAAAAAGAAATATATTTTTACTATAAAAAACACATAAAATCACTTCTTTCTTTCTTTATTTAAATTGTATGTAAATCATTTTCAGAGCAAATCTTTTTAGATTTCTATCCATTATAATAGTAGCCCTTCTGTTATTTGCACTAATTGGAATCACATGTTACTCTCAAAGAAATATAAAAGGGGCAATTTTAAGGGCATAATGTGCACTTCTTCATTATCACTATCAATTGGTCACATTAATATTATTTTCTTTTCTGAATTCTACAATCAAGTTAATAGTTTTGGAGGACAAAAAGAGACTTATCTGAGAAATCAACCACTCTTAAGTTGTGCTATTTTACTTTAGCATCTCTAAATTTTTATAAATGCAGAAAAAGAAAGCAAATTTTTTATGGAGACAGGAATTAAAACTTCAACAATGCATTGAGGTATTTATATGTCTTATTATTTTGTGAACTTTTTCAATTTCACTCAATCTTGTTTTAATATTTTATTTGAAATAATATTTGTTTTAAATCGCATGTTGTTATTAAATTAGTAATGACTTGAAAGGTTGCTATTCTTTCACATGCGCCTTACTGTTGTTTTCAGAAGCCAATATGTTGCTGATAACTTATATTAACATCTAGAAAATTGTGGTGTAGTAAATCTAAGATTTTGTGCTGTAATATCATAAATTAATAACTCAGTGAGTAATAAATGTATATGTTTATATATTCATGCTTTCAAGCCAAGATGTTTAAGACTGGCTTATATATATATATATAAAAGTTAAGTAAAAGAAAAGAGTGGTATCATTCTTTTCTTATCAAAATCTCTGTCATGTGTCTAGGCCTGATTGCTCTTCATTGGCTGTCTGAAAACAAGAGTAAGGCACATGTGAAAGAATAGCAACCTTTCAAGTCATTACTAATTTAATAACAACATGTGATTTAAAACAAATATTATTTACATATGTTGCTGATAACTTATATTAGCATCTAGAAAATTGTGGTATAGTAAATCTAAGATTTCACACTGTAATATCGTAAATTAATAACTCAGTGAGTAATAAATGTATACATTTATATATTCATGCTTTCAAGCCAAGATGCTTAAGACTGGCTTATATATATATATATATATATATATATATATATATATATATATATATATATATATATATATATATATATATATATATATATATATATAAAAAAAGTTAAGTAAAAGAAAAGAGTGGTATCATTTTTTTCATATCAAAATCTCTGTCATGTGTCTAGGCCTGATTGCTCCTCAGACTGCTGTTTAACAGCTATTGGCTGTCTGAAAACAACAGTAAGGTGCATGTAAAAGAATAGCAATCTTTCAAGTCATTACTAATTTATTTGAAACTAGAAACTTATATTATTTTGCCAAGAATTATATTGATTTTATTTTATTAATCTATGGCTAAGGTGTTTATAGCTCATTATGAAATATAATTATGGATTTACATTTATTATATACTGCTTATTTTATACCAGTATTCAAATATATGCTTTGCTTTATAATATCTTATTATGAAAATAATTGCATTTGGATATATGTATTAGTTTATAATGAACTTATTATATTAATGTGCCCACTCTGATATATGTATATGAAAGAAAGTTACTGTTAACACTAACTAAAATAATTATACAAATATATAATGGTTTATACAAATATATAATGGATTATATATATATATAACTTACTTAATATAATTCATTTATATTATGCATTTATAAATTATCTATCATGATTATAGTATGCCTATATAAAGTATATAACTCCTTTTGTTTGGATACAACTGTGATATATGTTTGCACTATGGAATATATTCAATATGTTCTTTAATTTAAACAATCACTTTAATCTTTTCAAAGTTGTGACATGCTGATAAAAAAATCCTTCCATTATAAAATCAACATGATTTTTTTAATCTCTCATTGCCATCCTGCTGTATTATGTTATCTAACATAAACTCATTATTATGGGAAAATCTCCAATCTCTTAACAAGAACATATATGATCATTTGGAATCATTCTTAAAGATGTTTTCTTAAACAAGTGAAATAAAATAAACTGTCATTAAAGTAATCAAACTTATAATTGTTGGTACTCCAGAAAAAAAGAAAAAACACTTAAGATTTTTTTGACTTTTATATTTTATTATTATGTCTGAAATGTTATATGCATTTAATATTTTGTTAATTTCATTTTATTTTGTTCTTTATTCAGGTATAATCATGTATTTGAAGGTGGTATATATTGTGACCCTGTGCTTTTGTACATTGTTGTTGTTAGATATTTTAACTTAAAAAATATGAAAATAATAAATAATCAGAAAGTAGATAATAATGCTATCTACTGTAAATTATGCTATTTATCTCATATACATTATGATTTTATTTTATTTAGTACACAGTAAATACAAAGTAGATGATATTTAGTAAACTGAATAGCTATTGAAAGACAAATATAAGGTTATACTAAAAAATAAATGCTCTAGGTTAATAATTAATATTTAATTTATATAAGCTTAAAACAAAGATGGTTAAAACAGTGTTAATTTTATAGTTAAAATCTAAAAATTTTCTCTAGTAACCTTTAAGTGTTAAAATGCAATTTATTTAATTATATTTTAAAATAATTAGACAGCTGGATTAAAATTTTTTAAGTTAGTAAGTTTTAAAAAATATTCTCTAAACAAAAGTTTATTGGTTTACTTAAACAATCTTAAATTGTTTGAAGATAAGGGTTAATTAATAAGTTAGCTTAAATGATAAATGTAGCTTCCTGTGTGCATGAGTGTGTATAAAAAAATTCATGTGCACGTTTGTATTTTGTTTCTTAGATTTTATTACCTAGATAGTTTATTTTAATTATTAAAACATTAAAAAATAAATATTTTGTCTTGCGTTGTTAGCCGAGAGGTATCGCAACCGCCATGCAAGCAAGTAGTTGGTTGCAGACGGGTGTGGATTCGCGTCCCGGCAGATGCTATGACATATGAAAAAAATAAATATTTTTTTAAAACTTGGTAAATAAGGGGTTAAATGTAATGTAAGAATATCTTATACATTTTGGGTGGAAGAAAAAGCACTAGTTTATTAAAATAATAGAGTAATATTTATTGATTTATATTATTTATTTAATTTTATTAGTTATTAAAAGTTAATTAAAATTGACATTTTTTTTACCTTGAGTGTAAAAATCATGTGAATTTTAAAATAAGTAGAGCAAAGTTGCATAATTTCACTAATTAGTTCCTTGTTTTGGGTAGCATTTTTAATAACAGAGGTCATTGTGTAAGGAAGTTGACCTTAAGTTTGTGACATCTGTTAACAAAGGTATAAAAAGATAAGAGGCTCTCTCTCATCATCAATTATTCAGCTCCTCAGCATCTCCTAACTAACTGCCACAATCTTCTAATACAGTATTAATTTTTTGTAAATATTTTATTATATTTTATCAGTGTTGACTTAATTAAAATCTACACTTTGTTGACTGAAATGAATTGCTGAGCTAAATTTTAAGATATTTTGTTCATACTGAATTTAATTTAAACTCTCTTTTACTATCAACAACATGCTTTGGAATAGTAATTTGTATATTTTATCTCAAATTCATCAATTATATTTTAAAGGAATCTATAATTTAAATTGGGTGATATTATCTTTTATATTAAGTTATAAAATCATACATCTAAAACATTTATTCACAATTAAACATATTTACATTAATTAAATAAATAATAATTATCAATAAAGCAAGTCATATATAATGTGGCATTGCTTTTGTAAGCTTGTATTTACAACAAATGTAATATCGAGAGCATACCAATAGTTCAAACAAGTTCTTAATTGATAAATGCAGTAAAAGAAAATATTTAAAATCTTCATCTGAAATAATATAACTTGAAATAGACTTAAAACTTAAGTTATCCTAGATTTGTGAAAGATTAAAATCCAGATACAATCAGAATTGCTTTCTAATAAATCACTATATGATTTGGTTAACAGTGTTTATTATTTTAACCTATTGAACTAGATTCCATAACTCCATGTTCTGTGACTTAAGTTTCTTAGCAACAAATATGTAAATAAGATATTGTGTCTACCAAATGTTCCAATTTCATCATTATATATTATTCGTAGGATAGTAGTAATAATATGTTCCACCATAGCATAACATAATTCTTAGGTATTGAGGTTTGCATAAACATCATACAAATTCAATGAAAGATTTTGGCAATATGAATAAAATAATTCGATTACATGTATATCCTCTGCATCTGGAAATGAACATTTGAGAAATTAAAATTTGATTTTTCTATGACACGAAATATATCCAATTTTGATAATGCTGATGTTGTTTGGTTTACTTGATGATTTTGTCGTCATTATATATATGGGATTTTGTATTCTATTTCAATATATATATATATAGGCTGCAGAAAGGAGTTTGCTATTAACTGAAAGGAGACCCTTTGATTCCTCTTGGAGGCCTTAAAGGAACCGAGCAGGGCAAATTCCTAATGTCCATTCCATACATTCTTGTCGTTGCAGCTGTTATTACTATGTGATTATTCATATAGTATACGAACATGGATGGGCTGCTCACCAACACGCATTAGCCAGCGTGGTGAATTTATTGGCTTTTTACCTCTGAGTTTAAGATCAAGAAACACCATGGTCTTTCTTCTCAGTGCCTGATAAGGCAGAATGAATGTTTGTGTAAATGATAAATATTTTTCCAATACATATATACAATTATGACAGACAAAAATAAAGCATGGCCCTTATTCCCAGGAGGCTGTAAAGTCACCAACCAAGGCAGCGGTTGGTGGCCAAAGGCGGAGGGTGCTAAGAATCCCCTAATTGCGGACCCAGGCTGCCATTTGATGACGACTTTTTATTTAGGTACTTACAACTGCAGATCACTTTCAAGTGAAGGAAGATTGCAAGAATTAGAAGAAGAACTGTCTTATATTAAATGGGACATTATTGGACTTTGTGAAGTTAGAAGAAAAGGAGAAGAAACAATTGATTTAAAAAGTGGACATATACTCTATTATAAAGGCACACATATTGGAAATACAAGTGGAGTAGGATTCATTATAAATAAAAAGTGGAAGAACAATATTGTGGAGATTGATGGTGTATCGGACAGAGTGGCAAGATTAGTTATACAACTTAATAGCAGATACCAAATGCAGATAATTCAGGTTTATGCCCCAACAAGTTCTCATAGTGATGAAGTAGTAGAAGATTTTTATATGGATGTACAAAAGGCTTTTGATCAGAGTAAACAACATTTTAAAATTGTTATGGGAGACTTTAATGCTAGAATTGGTAGACAAATGAAAGATGAAATTGCTGTAGGTAATTTTGGTTATGGTAATAGAAATGAGAGAGGACATAGACTTGTGGAGTTTGCAGAAAAAGAAAAACTTTATATTATGAATTCATTTTTTGAGAAAAATGTTAAAAGGAAATGGACATGGAAGCATCCAAATGAAGGTACAGCAGAATTGGATTATATTTTGACTAACAGAAAATACATATTTCAAGATTGTAATGTTCTTAATAAATTTAACACAGGAAGTGATCATCGATTAGTAAGGTGTAAGTTACGTGTTAATGTAAAACTAGAAAGACAAAAATTATTAAGAAAAACAATATTTACAGTTGATATTCCTAATCTTCAGAAACATTCTAATGAATTTAAATTAGAACTTATAAATAGGTTTCAAGTGTTAGGAGATTTTGAACATGATACAGATTTGAATGAAATTAATATGAAAATAACTGATACACTTTTAAAAACTGCAACAAACATAGCTGGTAGAAAAAAGCAGCAATTGACTAATAAAATTTCTACTGAGACTAGAGAATTTATGAAGAAAAGAAGGAATATGAAGATATACAAAAATGATGTATTAAAAAGAATTGAATATCTCGAATTTTGTAAAATGGTACGGAAAAGAGTTGAAAATGATATAAGAAAGTATAACTGTGAAATAGCAAGGAAAGCTGTAGAAGAAAATAAAAGTCTCAAAAATGTTAAACAACATTTTGGTATTGGTAGGAAATTTATATCTGCAATAAGAAAAAAAGATAGAATTATTACTGAAAAGAGAGATGACATCATGAAATTGGTAGAAGATTTTTATCAAGAATTATATAGTAATAAAGAACAAGTACCTCCTATATCTATTACATCTTCCAAATTGCCCAGAATTTTAAATGAAGAAGTGAGACATGCAATTAAGTGTATGAAGAAAGGAAAGGCTCCAGGAAATGATGGAATTATAATTGATATATTAAAAGAAGCAGGTGAAGAAATAGAAACAATTTTAGCAAAGTTGTATACCAAATGTCTAAATGATAAAGATGTACCGGAAGATTGGAAGAATGCAGTAATAATATTAATATTTTAAAAAGGTGATAAAGAAGATATTAGAAATTATACACCTATCAGCCTTTTATCAGTTTTATATAAAATTTTTACCAAGATAATTACAACTCGTCTACAGAGAACTTTGGATTTCCACCAACCAAGAGAACAAGCTGGATTTAAAAGTGGTTTTAGTACAATAGATCATATCCAGGTATTGAGAGAAGTCATAGAAAGGACAAATGAATATGAGTTGTCATTATGTTTTGGATTTGTAGATTATGAAAAGGCATTCGATTCTATACACATTTCTTCAGTGATTAAAGCATTGGATCATCAAGGTATAGATCCAGGATATTGTCATATTTTAAAGAATATTTATAAAAATGCAACAGCAACAATTAGATTACATAATGATACTGGAAAAATCAACATTGAGAAAGGTGTAAGACAAGGTGACTCCATATCTCCAAAACTCTTTACAGCAGTGCTGCAAGAAGTATTTTGTGGATTAAAATGGGAAACTAAAGGAGTGAAAGTAAATGGAGAGTATTTAAGTCATTTAGATTTCGCAGATGATGTAGTTGTTTTTGCAAATAATGCTTCAGAGCTGCAGGAAATGTTGCAGGAGTTAGCAGATGAAAGTATAAAAGTAGGACTAAAGATAAATGTTAAAAAGACTGAAGTAATGTTTAATCGATTTGCTCAAAATATGAAAATAAAGATTGATTATGAAAAATTAGAAGAAGTTAACAGTTACAAATACCTTGGTCAGATTATTAATACAGATGGAAACATAATGGAGGAAATTAATCATAGAATTAAACTTGGTTGGAGTGCTTTTGGTAGAAATAACTTGATACTAAAAGGAAATATGCCTATGTGTTTGAAAAGGATGGTTTTTAACAAATGTGTTTTACCAGTTCTTACTTATGGATCTGAGACTTGGACACTTAATAGAAGAGCAATACAGAGACTTCAGACCACTCAAAGGAGTATGGAGAGATGTATGTTGGGAGTAACAAGAAGAGATCGAAAACGCAATGTATGGGTAAGACAACAAACAGGTGTTACTGACCTTATTGAAAAAATTAAAAGATTGAAATGGAGTTGGGCTGGACATATTGCTAGAAGAGATGATAATAGATGGACAATTGAAATTTTAAACTGGATTCCAAGAGATTGTAAAAGACCCAGAAAGAGACCACATGTGAGATGGATGGATGAAATAAGAAAATGTGCAGGGGTGTTGTGGAGAAGAGAAGCTAAAGATCGGAGAAGATGGATTAAACTTGGAGAGACCTTCATCCGGCAGTGGATTGATAATGGTTGATGATGATGATGATATATATATATATAGATATATTGTAATGGGATGGGGTGGGTGATAGGGATTGGTAAGTAAAATTGAACTGGGGTGATGGAAACATCATCACTCCCCGTCCATTTAAAATGAAATATTTACAAATATCAATATTTAACAAAAGTATATTTAAGTATAAATATTTAAGTGAATATTTATAAGAGTATGAGATTAGAAAATCTCTGTGAGCATTGAGAGATCAACCAGTTAACTCAGAAGAGCAACTAAAAGCATAATTATAAATTCAACCAGCATTACAATAAGTCAAAGTAAGTATAAGTAAATATTAAGAGAACCATCCATGATGGGAATAAACAAATTAGTACAATAAATCAGAATAAAATCACAGACCATCTTGTGGCTGGATTTGAACCATAAAAATATAAATCAACAGTCAACCTTGTGACTGGATTGGAAATGGGTCTTCTGTAAACCAGGATAACTATCGAGCCTTTGCCAGCTTGGGCAATTATATAAACATAATTTGGATGCACCATCTTAGTGCCCATCCATTAAAATACACAAGAATGAAAAACTCTAAACAATAATGCTGGGACATTTAAAACATGCTGATCATCATCAATGCTCGGGCCACTTGTACTGGCCAACTATAAACTTAAATTTTTAATAAAGGCTAAAGTAAAATAAAAAATAATAGTGCATGGGCTTTAAAGAGTATCCTCTTTTGCGCCAACCAGGATGATGATTAATCATCTCTGGATGCCCAAAGCACCAAACACATCCCCATTTATCTGTGTCCAAAATCTAGCTCAGAGAACATGGGCTCTATTACTGTATGTGAACAAGAGATGATGGAATACAATTTTTAACAATTAAATACATTTATTAATAACAACTGCAATTTACAATATTGCTACAAAATTCAAGTTATTACATTAATTGACAATATTTACCATTCAAAATTCAAATTGTGACATTAATTTACAAAATCACAATTCATATTATTACTATAGTTTACATATAACAGGCACAGATGCGCGATTTATAATATACAATTAATATTCAATAAATGAACTGACATTTAAATATAAAAAAAGTTTTAAAATTTTACACATATGAGTGTGCGTGTATGTACGCACACTGACTTTTATCTATTCCAATTTGTTATAATAATATTATATTTTTTCATATTCAATTCATTTGGGAAACATATACATTTTACACATGTAGGTGGTATAAACAAAATATATAATTCAAAATTTAATTTCAGTTCATAAGTTCTTTTTTTTTATTTTTAGCAAACTAAATAAAGTCAACTTTTGTTTTTAGATCAATTTAAAAGATTTGCTTTTACGATTTTAATTCAAACAAAATTATGCTTGCATTTATATGTTCTTCTTGTAATATCAATTTTTTTTAAGGAATTTACACTTTCTTCAAAAATATACATCAAATCGTCTTTCTTTTAGACATTTGACTTAAGCAAATTATTTACGTGTTTTGTTTTAAGTTATTAATTTATAATCTTATAAGTCATTTTAAGAATTATTAAAATAAAATAACTTACTGTATATACACGCGACGTATTTATCTTGATTCCTTGTGCGTATAGATAAACAGTAGCATAAGTATAATTACTTCTTTATTCAGCTGGTATTCCTCTTGGGCAAGCTGGTTTATTGTCAATCCGGGAAAATGTCATCATCAGGTAAAAGTACATAATTCTGATAATTTGTTGGCATACCATGAGATTTTTTTTGTAGTCCAAGCAATTGTCAAGCTGTCTTCTAGAACATATTTAAGCAGCTAGTTGATGCATTTGAAGTGACCCTGGCTTCATGAATCAAAACTGCAGTAAACTATAAGGCAGCTAGCTACTGGACTGTCCTTAGATCTTCATAGAAACTTTATATAACTCTGCTAGCTATTTTGTCCTCATTTTTTTTTTTTAGGCTATTGATTCAGAAGTGACCCAGCTTCAAAACCAAAACTCCTGTGAAGGAAAATAGTAGCAGCTTCTGCCTGCAGCAACATTATTAGTTCATGGTAGCTTTTCTGCAAAATCTCTGGTCAGCTAAAACCAACTGCTGCACTTTATCAAGTGGCTGTAAAATATTGCAACCAACTCTGCAGCTGACCTTTCTTACAAAAATTATTATTCAAAACTTTGCAGTGGCTCAGTTGGCCACTGCTTAAAATACTACAACCAGACTCCTCTGGTCAACTCTTCAAACTACAAGCAAAAACACCTAACTGATATTTTTTATCAGTCTTTTATAACTTTGGGTAGGTCAGGTGACAAAAACACAGTGGCTGTTTTCAATTAACTTTAATCCATTTGAAAACAAGCTGGAAATTTCTATCAAAGTGTGATTTTCATGTTTTTACATTAATCTTTAGAATTTGACCAAAGGTGTGATAATCCTTTAGAATTTTTAATCTACAAAGATTTTTAACTACATAGTAAAAATGAAAACAAGCATTAATTAAAAAAGATATTTTATACAAGTATTAATTAAAAGATTTTAAAAATAGACATTGTTTTCAAAATTATCAAAAAAACAAGCTTATATTTAAATTTCAAAATCAGAATTACAAATAATATTTATCAGACCTTTTTAAAATATTAATTTCATAATACAATTTTTATTTTAAATCGGAGTTATTATTTAACCCTTTACTTAGTATTATTTTATTTTAGAAAATATAGAAAAATATCTACAAAAATTTATTCTCTGTTTATTTTTACTTTTCCTTTATTTTACATATATATATTCACATACACTATATTAGTGTGTGTGATGTAACCCAACTGGTTACAATATATATATATATATATATATATATATATATATATATATAAAATTCACATTTAATTTCTCATATTTGTAATTTCCATTAGAAGTAAAGAAATCCTTTAGAGTATAGTGTTAATCACATTCCAGTTGATACTGAGCCTTAATTTGGATTTAAACTTGCCATTCAAAGAAGATGATGCATCTTTCATTGTTCTTTATAATATGAAAATCTTTATTGTTATGAAATTTTTCTTTTGAAATAGGCAATGTCTATATATGAAAAGAATACACTCTTTAAAAAAAAAAGATATTATTCTTTAACAATCTGCTTGTTGTCTACTTTATTTCTAAGTGATTTGCAAGATTCACCACTGTTATATTTGATTTGTTTGAGGCATTGTTTTATAAAAAATATATTATCACCAATATATGTATTTCATGCTACATCAGCACTTGGTCCAGATTATCATCTCCACACATATATACAAACAAAGATTGGCTTATATCAAGATAGCCAATCTTCATACTTTAATGGAAAGGCTTCAAACTACTCCACCCCATAATTCTTCAGCCATCCATTTTCTTGAAAATGTGACCAAGTGTATCAGCTGTATGAGATAGCATGATGGTTGAGAATTGTGTGAAATTCTGAGCCTGTTCTGTAGAAAAAATTCATATTTTAAAAATGTATTATGCAATTATAGTTGTAATGAAACTTATTTTAATATTATTTTGCACATTTGTAAACACATTCATACATGCATAAATGTAATGTCTATTTATTAAGTCCTATGAAATGTGTATGTATAAAACAGGTATTTTATGGAATAAATTTAAGTTATGGTTTTACTCTTGAAATTAAAATATTTTAATTTCTATTGTGGAGAAAAATTTATTTTAAAATTGAGCTTTTTTTTTTGAAAATGAAAATATTAAATAAATACCCTATGTTCCTATAAGATGGTATAAATTATACTAAATCATTATTATTTTCTACACTTATATTTAGAACTATTAAAAAATATATTGTCATTATATGGTGAGATGGAGAATAGGGAGACACTGACTAGGCATTTTAATAATAAGGGATTTTGTATATAAAAAAAAAAGAAATTATAATACCTATCTAGGATGTAAATTGGTAGTATATACCATAATGGCACATACCCTACCACTAAAAAAAAATTTTTAAAGACATTCTCAATTTTGTCTGTAAGTAGTTAAGTCCTAAATATATTCTTATCATGAAGATTAATATTTAATATAGTAACTCAAGATAAATTCTGATGCAAAGAATATGTTCTCAGCATTATCAATGTCATTTCATACTAGTGATTTTATCATCACACCAAACTTTATAATATTAGGCATACCACTATAAACTCCAATAAAGACTATATACATAAATCTCTAATTTATCAACAGTTGCTAAGTAGCATTTATTTAGAAATCAATAACAATATAGTGTAAGTACTACAACTTCAATCTTATATGTAAGTGGTTTCCATTCTTCTAAAGGTTTGCTCAACTATGCATCAGATATAAATATCACTTTCTCATTATTTTCTCTTTGAATAGTGATTGTATCATTATTTGTATGAAATATTTGATTATTAAGAGGATTCTCTCATAACTCAACAAACTTTTGAGTACAAATTGATGAGCTTTGCAAGATAAACTTACACAATGGTTGACTTTCTCTAAAGAAAATGCCTTTCTGCTTGTTTGATCAAGGTGTCATTACCTTCTTTCAAACCCAAAAATAATTGCAGTATTCCAAATCTTGGCACTCTAAATACAACAATGGAAAGCAGTAACAACAATAAAATGATTTGATGCCAAAGAAACTTTAATAACATGATCCCTTAAGTTGAGTTTTTCCATTGCATAATTTATTATATTTCATACAAAAATATTTTTCTTTTTACCATAGTTTTATTATAACATGTCCCTTTCAAATGTATTTTAATAACATATGCACAAATATTATGTTCATTATTTCAAGTATTGGAAATTGAAGCCCCATTATGCAATATTGAAAGTATTGCCTGCATATGGCTTGTCAAAGATATGTACCACCTAGATCTGTCATGTGGTCACAATTTATTAAAGGAACCAACATTAAATGGTTGACCATCAGGTGTCTTAGACACTAATGTTATAGGTAAACCATGACATAGGCTTGAATATAATAATCTACCATAATTATTCCATACTTTAAACTTTTAATCTTTGGCTCCTGTCATTGTGGGGTTATTTAGAGGATTGCAATCAATTTTGAAAATTAAATTGTCATGAGCTCACCACAAAAGGATTTCATTCTTGCTTGTAAGGATTTGGTGAAATACTATTTGTCAACAACATCTAAAATTATCTCTGAATCAGAACCCAAGCTATAGCATAAAATAGATTACCATTTTGACTATGTGCTAGATTGCAACTTTCCACTTAGGTTATGCTTCAACATTATATCCTTCTTTAATTTCGTTCAATTAGGATATCTATAAAACAAATCTTTGGATTTATATAAAGGGTGGAAAATTTTACCAACGTACTCATTCCTTCTTTTGTATTCAAATTTATAAAATGATTTTTCAGCCCCTAAATAATCTGCCTTTATTTTAAGGTATTTTTCATATGCACTTGCTTTAAGAATCTTTAAAGATTTCACAACCATTGCCTTGTGCTTATACTTGTTGCAAGATAATCAGCATGGTTGGCAATTAAAATGTAGCCTTGTATTTGGCTCATAATCACACTTACTACAATAATGTTTATAGCTTCTAGGTTGCTCTGACATACTGCACTAAATAATCCCTATTTTCTGGTTGCAAATAAACAGTCGTGGCATTTAACTTTTTCAGTATTATAAATTATTTGAGAATTCATAAACTATTTAATATCATTTATCTCATGACCAAAGTTTAAGCACTCGAACTTTTTAATTTATTGTATACTGCATTCTGATAGTTACTTACATCTTGCATAGCTCCTCACCTAGAACTACATTTAAAATAATGATGGTTACAACCTATTTTGTATAATTTATTTGACTTTTTAACAATTTAATATTTTCAGAGACCTTATTGTGAACCACTCTTTCATATCTCTGTGAGATAGTGTGCCAGTTTTATAATTATAACAAAAATGCTTAAAAACATTCCAAGAGAATTTTCACATCAGTGTTCCAAAAAGAGATCCTTCTTCTGATTTTTATTTAAATTATATCCATTTATAATGTGTATTTTTATCTTACAGTTATGGCAAGGATTATGTCAGTGTTTAGCAGACATTGGGATATTGAAATTGGTATGGTATATCCTTTTAGAATAGGGCCTATTTGGGAAATTATATCACTTACCCTGTGAATTCATATCATCATTTATATTTGTCATTATTTTCAAAATGGTTCAGATCTTTTACCAAATTGCTATACTTGCTACACGATTTTATTATAATATTCTTGACCTTAACTTGCACATTAATTTCAAAACACCTTTCAAATTTTTTTAAATTCAAGTCTAATTTATTTTCTAGTCTTCTGTTTACTTCTTTTAACTCTCCAAACCTAGTAATACACCTTTCATCTGACTCTTTTAACTTGTTTTCCAAATCATGCTTACATTCTTCAAATTGTACATCAGATGCATTAAACCTAATATTAACTTTCTCTTTCAACTTTCTAAAATCTGTTTTCTGCCCTTCTAATTTTTTTATCAATTCTTTCACTAAATCTCTCACAATGCATATCAGATTTTTAAACCTTTTATCCATACCTTCAAAGTTCTTATTAAAATTTGTTTTCTGCTCTGTGAAATTTTTATCAATTACCTTTAAATTTTTTTATCAATATTATCAAATCTTTTATTAAAATTTGTTTTTAATTCCTGTAACTGACTGAAGATCATCTTTATGATGTCTGGATTTGTAGATCCAGAGTCTACTTCTTGATAATTGACTTTCATAATGGTACTTAATAAAATAACTTCATATATAAGCAAATATATTTATCTACAGTTATAATCAACACATAAAACATTAATATGAATAGCTTTTATTTTAATCTTAACATCTACTTCTAGTCAAGCTACATATTTTAAAAATGCATCAACTAAACACTCCTAATATGTTCTATGTCCACTCACTCTAATAGGTAATATTTACTGATGCTATAACCTCAATAATATGCATGTAAAATGCAATAGTAGGGACCTCTACAGGTGTTTTAACCACAAGCATAGCGTAAGCTTGTGGTTAAAACACCTGTAGAGGTCCCTACTATCGCATTTTACAAGCTTGTGGTTAAAACACCTGTAGAGGTCCCTACTATCGCATTTTACACGCATATTATCGAGGTTATAGCCTTAGTAAATATTACTTACGTAATCAATGTGAAATGACTAGTGATGTTTTATATACAAAAAAATACTTAAGTGATTTACTGGTCTCAGGTATCAGTGATTTAAAAATATAACTATAGGTGGATACCAAAATCTGTGATGTGCAAATTGAATTTAATAATAAGTTCAGTACAATCTATGGGTTAATTGTTCTAACTCGTTTGACTAACCAAAACTGTGATGATTAAGGATTAAAAAAATATATTTTTTAAAATTTATATATATATAATATTTATGTGGATTAAGTTAATTTTAAATATTGTGGTTCCTATTTGAATTATATATTTGGGTTCCAAAAACAATAATGGTATGAATGGGATAAGTGCATGGATGTATGCCCAAAGAGCAAACGCTCCAGTAAATATGAATTAAATCCAGATTCGTGTCAAGTTAAGATGACTTGTCATGAATGATCCTAATAATCTGGTTTCTTAAGTCCATAATTTATACCACTATAAGTTAATAGTAGATATGAAATAATGAGAATGCTAGCTCTGGTATATATGTGATAAAATTTTATAAAACAATATTCTTACCTTTATTTGAGCTGAAATACATACTGTAATTGTTTGTTTATATTTTTTGACTAGTTAAAATAAATAAAGTTTATAATTTTAATTTAATACCGACAATGATAATTTATTTATATTAAATAATAATTCATAAATGCACTTGATAAAACATAAATAGATAAATCTAATATATGAAGACTTGTCTAATGGATAAAACTGATAAAAGACATTGGCTGAGATTCAGAGGGAAATCTGTGTTTATTTTCACCTGTCAAATATATAAAGTTTATTAAATCTTAGAACTTATTAAGATTTGAAATTATAGATAATATAGAACCTAAATAAGTTATTTTAAATATAAAGTTATTTTAATAGCAATTTGTGATTTTTCTTTGAATGTAAAGTACATCTAAAAATTTATTTATAACTAAACATATTTATATTAAATATTAAATAAATAGATAATGGAACTTGAAATAAAATAAAAAATTGATAAAACGATAAAACACACAATGCACATAACGCGCAATGCCCACATACTCATTAACATTTTAAATCAAACTCATAGTGAGTTATCTTAGATTTGTGAAAACTAAAAATCCAGATACTGTTCAGAATTGCTTTCTAATAAATCACTATATGATTTTATTATCAGTGTTTATTATTCTAATTCTATCGAACTAGTAACTCAGTGTTCTGTGACTTAAGTTTTTTAGCAACAGATGCGTACATAAGATACCAGGTCTACCAAATGTTCCAATTTTTATCATTATATATTATTCCTAGGATAGTAGTAGTAATATGTTCCATCATAGCATAACATAATCTTTAGGTTTGAGGTTTGCATAACCATCATGCAAATTCATTGAAAGATTTTGGCAATGTGAATAAAATAATTCTACTACAAGTATATCCTCTGAGTCTAACAATGAACATAAAAAAAAAAAAAAATTGATTTTTCTATGATATGAAATACAGTATATCCAATTTTGTTTATCGCAAATAATAACGTGAAAGGCTGAAACCTTGGACAGATACATCTTAAAAATACTTAAATGACAGCCAATCAGATAGTAATAATGACTGCATAAGGAACTCTGATTTCAAAACACAAGGCAGAGATTTTACTGAAAAAAGATTCTTCTCTACTTAAATTTATATATAAATAAGCCAGATTCAAGCATTTTGAACTAAGAGCATGAAGTTTTAAACACCTTCACATTTAATTCACTAAATATTATATATAAATAAACAACGTGAAATCTTTCAATTTACTATGCAGTAATTGTCAAATCTAATGAAATGATCGTAACAAATGTAAATATATTAATTTATCGCTAATGTTATTTTGATTTTCGGACAAATTTGTCATCATTATACATGGGATGTTGTATTCAATTTTAATAAATGCATATATATA